>JASDQU010103097.1:47336-76219 GCA_032191745.1 Picea mariana | reverse complement strand
TGGAGTAAATTAATATATCGTCAATAAAAACCAGTACAAATTTGTCTAGGAATTTGCTGAGCACATTGTTCATCAAGCACATAAAAGTGGTAGGGGCATTGGTCAATCCAAATGGTACTACCACAAACTCATAGTGACCATATCTCATCCTGAAGGAAATTTTGTGGATGTCTTCACCCTTGATTCAGACTTGATGGTATCCAGATCTCAAGTCAATTTTTGAGAAGATGGAAGCACCTCCCAATTGATCAAACAGGTCATCGATCCTGGGTAAGGGGTACTTTTTCTTTATGGTTACCTTATTAAGTTGTCTATAATCTATGCATAGTCGGAGGGTACCGTCCTTCTTTTCCACAAACAGGACTGATGCTCCCCATAGAGACATGCTGGGACAGATATAGCCTCTGTCCATCATTTCTTTTAGTTGTAATTTAAGCTCAACTAGCTCGAGTGTGCTCATCCTGTAGGGTGTCCTAGACACTGGCACCGCTCTCGGTGCAAGTTCTATCGAGAAGTCAATGTCCCTTCTCAGAGGTAATCTCGGTACCTCTTCCGGAAATACATCTCTATATTCTCTTAGCGTGGGGTGGTCTTCGAGGCTTGGTTTGTCGTCTTCAACTGATTCCAACACCTGTATCGCATATAGTGGACATCCCTTTCTGCAATACTTTCTCATTTGAAGGGTTGATATTCATCTCACCGAGACAGGATTTTGGATCCCTTGAAGGGTTATCCTTCTTCCTTCTTCACTTACACATTCTAAGGTTTTATGGTAATAGTCCAGTCTGGCTTTATATGTGGCTAGCCAGTCCATACCAATCAACAGGTCATACGATCCTAGGGGTAATACGTTAAGGGTTGCTTGGGTGGGGGATTCACCCATAGTGAATTGGCAAGCTGGTATGACCTCCACTACCTTTCTTTTGGTGCCAGTGGCTAACTGTACCAACCATGGCTTGGCGTGTTTATGTGGCTGTAATTTACACTTATCAAGAACCTTAGGGGATATATAAGTCAAATTTGAACCAGGGTCAATTAGAATAGACACTAGATGGTTGGTGATCATACCTTCCATCTCCACCACTGAACCTTGGTGGTCAGCTTGTTTATTATCCACGACTGCATAAATTTGCGGCATACTCCGGGCCACATCATTGATGGTGGTATATTCTTGAATGTTGTAAATTCTCTGACTATTCTGTTGTCGGTGCGGGTAGTCCCTCAGTAGATGTTCTTCTCCACAACCCCAACATTTTAAGGGTTCTTTCTTCGGGTTATCAATCTTTCCTAGGGTAGATCCAAAAGGTTTATTTTCCCTTTGGGAGGGGAAATTCTGTTGGTTTACACTTTGGGTTGGGAAGCTCATCCTTTAGTCATTTTTATAGTTTTTAAATCTTGGGGATTTAAACCCCTTTTTCTGGAATCTCGAACTATTCTTCTGCTTCCAGCCTTCATGAGGTTCTGTCCGATGCCTAAGTTGTTCATAACAATATCTTGCCTTTCAGATAGTATCTTCTAGGGTCTTTGGCTCGTCAAACTCAATCCTATTCTGATAGTCCTTAGGTAGTCCACTGATGAATCGTTGCACCTTTTCCTTTTCTGCTTTTATATAGGGTATGTACCTCAATAATTCGAGGAATCTGCTGACATATTCCTCTATGGTGCGTTGCCCCAGCTTGAGTTCATAGAATTCTATAGTCTTTTCGTCGAAATACTTTTTCGACAGATACTTCTTCCTGAAGTATTTCTCAAATTGTTCCCATGATAGGTCTTCTTCGTGAATCCCTTTTACATTCTTAAGGTCTTCCCACCAAATGGAAGCCTTCCCATTCAGGTTGAAAGTGGTTACTCGGGCCTTCAAATTTTTCAAGAAGTCATGGACTCTGAAATACTTCTTTAGTCCAAGAAGCTAGGCCTCCGCTTCCTCTCCCTTCTTTATTTCACCGTCGAAAGAGGGTGGTTTGGCCTTATTGAATTCTTCGAGATTATGATTTTTGGAATGATTTCGCTTCTTCCGTTTTCTTTGGGAATAAGAACTAGTTCTGCTACTAGAAGATCCCTCTGAGTCGCTAGTTTCCTTTCCAGAGGAATCATCCGACGCTTGTCCCTTATCTATGGGGTGAACCTTTCTCGAGGTGCTCCTCCCAGTGTGGCCACTTAAAGGGCCACGTTTCTGTATCCCAGGTGGGCTTCGACTTCTCTTTGTTTGTCGTTGGTCCCCGTGACTGGTGTCAGGTCCACGCTGCAATTGTCTTTGTATATCGGATAAGCTCTACAGAAAGACTGCATTAATATCTATTTGCTTCTCTTTCTCTTTTATCAACCTCTCGTTGTCGGCCTTGCAACTCTTTAGTTCGACAATGAGGCTTCTCACAGTCTCAGCTAGATCTGGAGGGGTTTCTATCGCTCTCCTTTCGTTAGACTCTTCATCTCTATTGTGGGAGCCATCCCCCACTTCGTGGTGCGTCACCATTCTATGAATCTGCAGTTTCCCGCGGTTGATCGTCCGCTTGTTGTGCAAGAAAAACACTTATTGTTAGTCAACATTATATTCATTCACAATCAGTGCATAATTCATATTTTTCAAATGCATACACACAATAGGAATTTTCATTCTTAACTTCATCTTTCGATAAGGGGGGTTAGGATAGAGAGTTACTCCTTTTAAGAGTACTTCAGATGGAGTTCCTACGCAACTCGTCCATGAGCCCAAGCAGGCCAAGTGTTGTAACCATGCTCTGATACCAATTTGACACACACCCATTACGGTATAATAGTTTTTTTTTTCGCCTTTTTCTCCTTTCTTTCTCGAGGGACAGAATCCCCGAGTTCCTACGAGGTCCTAGCACAACCTATCTCTTCCTGTCGGAACCTTCACTAAACCAATCCGTTGGTTCTTTCATTGAAAACCCGTCGTGTACAACTCAAGCACCAAGCGTGAGCTTCGCCTCCATGTGATCATCGGTTATGACCCTGGGCCAAGCCAAGAGGTGCCTTTCACGTTTCGTGACTCAGCGATGCCCAAGAGTCCAATATTTTGACTCTTCAAACCCCAAAACCTGAAATCGTCCTTTCATTGAGATCGATGGCTGCAAATCTTTCCCCTGATATGACGGTCCTGGCCGTATCGGGACTTCAGTAACCGGAAGTTCGAAATGCAAGCGAGTCGAGTCTTTCGACTCTTCAAACCCCAAAACCCGATATGGAAATTTGTGTAGGAGATCAACGAACCTCATTGATATGGATCTGACGGTCACTGTCCCTTCTGAGCTTAAGGGAGTTGAAGGACACTCAACCTTAACCCCCTTGCTGTCCTACGAGATCCAATGGCTTACGGGGTTTCAGAGCTTTCCTTGAACTCTGACCGCTCACCACGCATCTCCTTCGATGGACGGTCCAGATTCTCTCGAAGTTTCTTGAACCAAGATTTCGTGACTTGGGAAGACGAGGGGTCTTCCCCTTTAGTCTCCCTGGTGCCGAAACGCCGAAATGCCGAAACCTATTCACACTAAGATGATTCAGAGTTTCTCATACCGAGACTTCACGACTTGCGACAACGAAGGGTCCTGCCCTTTGGTTTCCCAGGTGACGAAACGCCGAAATGCCAAAACCTATTCATACTAAGCTAATTCAGAGTTTCACATATCGGGACTTCACAACTTGCGACGATGAAGGGTCCTGCCCTTTGGTTTCCCAGGTGCCAAAATGCCAAAATGCCGAAACCTATTCACACTAAGCTAATTTGGAGTTTTGCATACCGGGACTTCGTGACTTGTGACGACGAAGGGTCCTGCCCTTTGGTTTTCCAGGTGCTGAAACGTCGAAATGCCGAAACCTATTCACACTAAGCTAATTCGGAGTTTTGCATACCAGGACTTCGCGACTTACGACGATGAAGGGTCCTACCCTTTGGTTTCCCGGGTGTCGAAACACCGAAATGCCAATGAACGGGTCCGAATACTCCGGGACTTTCAGGGTGTTGCCAAGTCCACCCTCCCACCTATGCAAAGGTTAAGGTTGACGGGAAATAGAGCTCCGATAGATATTTCAGAGGGTTCTTAGATAATTATCCCTAGGCTTGGTGACCTGAGTAAAAGTCTTCCTAATTCGTCGAGCTATAAATTCGGTCGTAAGAGTAAAGTAAACTCGTGGGTTTACTATCATGGTAGTCCTTTCGAGGGACTCACTCTGACTCTAGAGTGTGAGGAAAATTCTCGAGAGAAGTGCCTTTGGAAAATTAAACCAGGGCATAGTGCGAGCCAAGTAGATAGGACAATTCTCAAGGGAAAGGACTCGTATTCTGAACCTACTCATTTTATACATAGACCGATTATGGTCATATAAGTATAAGCATGTATCCCTTGTCTCCAAATCAAAACACAGGCAAACACTTCCATACAGAAACCATTTATGAGCGTATAAACATGAGCATGCATTCAATTCAAAAATACAAGACATAACACTTATCAGAAAACACCAGGTGTGACGTGACTGCTGAGAGGGGTGCTCATTTCCACCCAATCATAGGCTCAATGATTCCAAATGGATTTACCACTAGCCACCCCCGATCTATACCATGATGCTTGAGGTTCAATTTTCTATTTCCAGCTCAACGAAAGTCAAGGACGAAGGTTACTCTCCTTCTCCTTTGTTCAGAACTCCCTGTGTTTCCAGAGTTTCCCCATTTCTTCCCCGCGATCCATGTCGCGGGCGTTCTCCCTTCCCCTTTTACCACGCTTCCTCTCTTGCCCTTTTCTCTGCAAGATTGCGTGTGGCACGAATTTCCCCGTCCGCGGTCAGGTCTGGGAGCTATTATGGATGGGCAGTTCACCCCCATCCCCTCATTAACTCTTGAGGAGCCTCCCCACCTACCAATCTGACGGGAAATCCATTCCGGGGTCAGAGAGTTGCTTTGGTCTTTGAGCAAGTAAAACCAGTACGGTAATGGCTCGGTGGAAGTTAACGCAACCATTCCAGGTCCCTTCCACCACCTCTCATTAGCCATCGTGGTCTCTTTTAGTACATCCCCCTCCTAGCAGCCATGCAACACATATTCATAACATAATTTACATTCATCGACCTTTCATAAAAAGGTTCGTCAAATCAAACATTCACGTCTTTGAGTTTGCCATAGTTCTTGGCCAATATAGTTATTTTTACAGACTGGGGGAAATAGGGTGTTACAACATCTTTGTGTGTGGACCGACCATGATGAATGAGTGATGGGGGACTAAGCTTCCACAAAACATGGGTAAGGGATTGGGGGATGGAAGGTTGGAAAGAGAGGCTAAGTGTGGAGCCTAGGGGCTTAAGTCCTTGGGAATAATATATTAATATTATCCCAAAAGCCATGTGAAATCTATGTTTTGTCCTAAGTTCCTGGGGAGGGATGCATGCAGCTTCATGGGTGACATGTGTGACCCAGGCGCATGCGATTTAACCTAGGAAATGAGCCGTGTTGGGGGTTCTCTTTCCATTCTGTCGATTGTTGCGTAGGAGGGGGCTGGGCATTCCTCCAACCATCACCTGACTCCGGGGTTCGACCTTCCAATTCCTCCATCCTCCATCTGTACGTGTTTGGCCTCTATGATTGAACCTATGTACACCTTACACATCTCTGAAACCAGAGAGGTGAGTATGTTCCTTATTGCTGGTTGGGAGAACTGAATATTCGATAATTGCTGAGCCGTGCATCTTGTGTTGCTTGCTGGAAAGCTTAACTCATCCTATAATCGCAGAGCTGCGCTATGCTTTAGCGCTGATCGTTTCCGTTTCGGGTGTCCATACCCATTTTCCAAATTGACTGTCGTGGCCACGCAGTGCTAGACTGCATGTGGTTTGTTGGCCAATGTGAGGGAGGTGATTGTTGTTGAAGAGGTAGGTTACCCAGTCTGTGAGTGACTCTCTTCGAGTGAGAGAGTGCGTGAAGGAAGTGAGAACTCCTGGAAGGAGTCCTGTAGCTGCCACAGAACTTGGAGACTTCCGGTCCGGTCTGTTGTTGAAGCCCAAGGGAAGGGAGGTTAGCAGTTGATGGATTGTCTTGGTGACAGTGAAGGTGTATACTCCTGGGGTGGGACAGACATGTGGGGAATGAGAGTCTGTGGGAAGTGGGCATAAGTGGCTCCGGGGAGAGAATCCTTCTCTTGTGATTGTGTGTCTTCTTGTATTCCCTCCCTAGCCTAGGAATCCCTACCCGATGGAGCTGAGCCCCAGCTCGGGGGTGACCTATTGCTGAGAGTGATGAGCAGCGCGGTCTAAGGCTGGGAGGTTCGTGGGAGGTCTACACGCAGTTGTTGAATTACATCTAGTCTAAAAGATAAGTATATACATGCGTATAATTTCAATTAAATATGCATGTTTGTGATTCTAGCAATGTTTACATTTATTCCGTTGTATTCATGAATTATTGTTAATGTCGTGGATTATGTATGCTAACGGTATTAATGTGCTTACGCTGTGTTTAATTGTAATTAAGCAATTGTATTTCATAAGAATGCATAATATGTTACAGTAGTGTTTTTCCACGTAGTAATGTTGGCCTGACCATGGGGTTGATGGTCGGGAACGTTACACCCCCAGCCTCTTCATCCCAGAGCAGTTGGAGCTCATTTTCGACATCAAAATTTATATGGCAGACCAACTTCATCAAGACACCCTCATCAACAACCGCATTGACATGTTGTTCGATGCATTTTCGAACGCACCAACCAAGTAGAGGTGCTTGACCTATGCACATCCCTTCATGCTCCAACCCAGTGAGGACATCCTTCATAGTGGAGCTTCGGATGACATGTTCCATGGTCCTCAAAGCCCTGCTAATGTCTAGATTTGCATAGTACTCTGAGCTCCATCGACACGATGATGGTCCTTTTTTCTTGTTAGCCTCGACTGGTACTCTGCTCATTTCTTGCCTAGTTTTAATTTCTCTAAGGTTTTTAGTTTGTTTATCTTACACAGAGAGTTTTTTCATCATTATCATCCACTACCTGCTCTGGTTTCCAATTGGCAGGGCAAGTGCCAGATGCCTCTTTTTGGCCGAAAGCGTAATAGGCGGCCACCTGTTTCGGTTTCCACTAGTTTGGCAGAACAGGTGGCAGACCAGTGATATGTATAAATTTTGTAGAGTGACAACTCATTAATAGGAATTACCTCTTTTTATTTAAATTTTTTTTTTTTATGAAAAACATCAATTTAAAAAAAAATGTTGCTTTAAATATCAATTTTTTTTAAGGTTTTAGGTTTTTTTTTCGTTGGAAAATGGATTTCAAAAAACTCAAGGGTAGTTTCCCTCATTCCCAAAATGGTATTTAGTATCCAAAAAGGACATCAAGTGAGGTCCACAACTATCAAGTACATCCCAAAGGAAGTTGTCTGAGGGAATTGATCTCAAAACCTCTTGTCTATCAAAGCATTCAACCACGCAATCTAGCCCATTGAGCTAAACATTTGTGGTTATTTTCTATAAATGACATGTAAATTAAAAAAAAAATTAAACTATAGTGGAAATATGGATTTTTAAAATGAATAATGAGGTTGAATAGAATAAGTTTTTTATAAAAGGGCACTTCTTTTAAAACACCATAAAATTTTGTAAAAAATAAAAAATAAGGTTTTATAAATTTATAATTTTTCATATTTAAATATGATAGCACAATAATAATAAAAAAACCCATTCCATTTGCCCCCGGGGTGTAGGGTAGTCAGTGATGGAGTGTATTGTTAAGGAACTTCATTATGTGAAATCATCGGTTCAAAAGAGTCATGTATAAATGCTTGAAAAATATTGAAGCAGAAAGGTTGGGGGATTTGTACACCTTCAAATCTATTACAGGTATGGCCTACAAAATATAACCTTCAAATTATTTCAAAATTAAGGAAAGCGATGATATATGTCTTTGTGTTTACCGTTGGACACTGCCCATGTTCCAGTGCAACTGTCAGTGTTACAAATGGCACATAGCAGCGTTATGTCGCACCAATATTTGCATACATTAGTGATCCAAGTGAAAGCATTAGAAAAAGACTCATAAAGCCGCATCAAACAAGCTCTCTGCATCAAATTCAATGGACTCATAACCCCTCTTCGAAACTGGATCCCCCATATCTTCGTAAGCCTCCTTCTTTAACTCGTCAAAAACATGATCCCCCATATCTTTGTAATCCTCCTTCTTCAACTCGTCAAAATCCTCTCCTTTTACCACATCATATAGTGTAGCTTTTTCTGCCGCGTTGAAACTATTTGGCACATAAATCCTCATTCTGCAGGTGCACCCTGTCGATCGATATTCTTGCTTCGACTAACTTACTCGAAGAATCCCTTCTTTTTTTGTTTTTTTGTTTTAGGAATGTGAATGTCAGAAGCAACCTTGTTGTTAAATATAGGAGAAGCATAAAACTGCTTTGAAAATCTATGAGAAAAGGAAAACTTGTAGTAATCTTGCCTCAACGGGCTGATTGCACACTGAATTTATGTTGCATTTTCCTTATTCTCGGGATGAAGAGTCTTTCAGTTAGTGATTCTTCCAATGTCTATGAGCTTGAGATTGTAGAACTATCAATGTGGCATCAGATGAGAAATTTTGAACCATGATCTCCCCATCCTCTTAGAAAATTAATCCAGTACACCAATATAGACTTATACTGAAGCATGATCTGTCATGCACAGAGAATTTTCAGATTACTGGAACTGTCGGTCTCATACTTCAATTGTGGAGATCATTTCACTTATGGATGGACTTAGAAGAGAGTTGGTTACGGTGAAATCCAATCCTAGTGATTGTGCATGCAGATCCATGCATATCGCCACAGGTCTTTTTCTCGCTATCACTTTGGAAATAGAGCAACGAAGGTGGCTATTTGTTGAATTTTTTAGCATTTTCATTTTCTAAATCATTTGTTTATGTCTCACAAATACAAAAGAAAAATTGAACACACCACGACTAATTAAGTCGCATCACCTTCACTAAGCCAATCAAAACATTCAAATATTAAAACTACACAATATAAAAAAATCGTATGTATCTTCAAAATAATCAAAATAATAAAGGGTTTTCGCAAACGTTTGACAAAGAGAAAAAGTATGCAGCGAACTTCGTCTAAAACCTAAAAACACACCAAAACGTACCAATTAATACACAAAACACACCAAGTAATAAGTACTTTAACTTCAGGGTGAAAGCTATAGTCCCTCACAGTAGGCCAACAAGGACTAATAAACAATCAAAACCATCAAAACCCATGGTACCAATTTTTTTTGGTAACCATGCTCCCAAAATGTTGGTTATCCCTTTGAACAATCAAAACCCATGGTACAAAATTTTTGGTAACTATGCTCCCAAAATGTTGGTTATCCCTTTGAAAATATCTCTACTTGAGACTTTTAATAATTTTCAACCTTTAATGTGTTTATGGCACCACGTTTCAAGTTTTGAGTTGTCCCTTGAGAGAGAGGCTTATTATTAAATTCCTCTTATTTTCCCTCAATTTTTAGTTTTATTTTTCATTTTTCCTATGCTTTTTTTCATCGTTTACTTAAAAATACTCAATTTATAATTCTATTTTGAACAAAGAAATTTTTATTTTAGTTTTATTTTGCATTTTCCCTTGTGTTCATTATGTTATTTTTCATGATTTCTTAAAAAAATCTCAATTTGTAATTCTATTTTGAAGGAAGAAACTTGTATTTCTATTTTGGGTTTTGTTTGCTCATTATGTGTTTTTTAATAATTTTGATTCTAAATATTGGTGTTGTCTAACTGTTCTAGGTTTTGGCTATTTTCGAAACTTAATTTGTACGAAATCACAATTTTTTGTTGATTAAATTGCATTTTTGAATGCAAAAATGAATTCAAGGTGCTAAAAAACCCTTGGAACACTCAAAATATACATGCCCATGACCTAAATATTTCTCATGCTTAGAATTTTGCATAATCAAGAGTAGGCTATTTAATATATGGAGTACATAGAAAGAAAATATCGGCGGCATTAACGTCATAAGGTCAAGGGACATGCACTTGGGCTTCGTTCCCTTGTTGCTCCTATCGTTTTTTTTCAAACAGAAAAAAGTACTTATATTAGTGAATATAAAGTGTCTTTTACAAAATATCCATGTGTTGATGTCCATAATTACGCCCTTTTACATAGTCATACCCTGTAAATATATATGATGTCCAAAATATAAGATCATCCTATTTTTACAATGCAGATTTCTAAAAAAGAAAACATAGTCTTCAACTTTTCCAAAAGAAAAGTTATACAATTGCCATTCTTTTGAAACTCTATGTATGTATTCTTGTTCCTTTTGCATCGTATATCACACCTTCTTCCAGTTGTAGTGCTTGCTTTGATAAATGATCAACTTCCTTATTGAATTCTCTATAAATATGTTGTGCTTTTAAGTGTTGAAACATCCCACTCAACAATCGAATTTTTGTCATCCAATGCTGAAGTGTACTCACTTGTAGATTGCTTTTATGAGAAAACCAGGCAATAATTATCTTTGAGTCTCCTACCAGTTGTAAATTTTTAATCTTTTTGAAATGTGCAAAGTATAAAATACACCATAGTGATAAAAGTTCACCCCTGGTATTAGTTCCAGAGCCACAATTCATCTTAAGACTGTATGAACCCAATTCTGGACACTTTAAGATTTCTCCTACGCCACATTTTTAGCCCTCAGATTGTGAGGCTCAATCAAAGAAACCCATTGCCAGATACCAATCTAACATTGGTGGCCTAACAATCCTATGAGTCTGATTTTTTTCGTTTTTTTTTTCACCCAGATCTTGTATAATTTTGTTGCATACCTTGGCCAAAGAAAGTGTTTGTTCTTCAAAAATAATCAAATTCATGTGTTTCTAGATCTCCCAACAAATATAACTAGGAACTTCTTTCCAAAACTCCATCTCCTTTACCCAATTCTGATAACACTCACTGAGGTGTCCTCCTCCCCAATTCTTCTTTAGTTTAAATTCCTTTATGATGGAATTCCATATATCTTTATCAACCATAAGATGATTCAAAGTTTTCTTCTTATATCCACATAGCACACATCTGTTAGGCCTAATCATACCTCTTTTTGTCAAATTATCCCAAGTAAGTATTTTATTTTCAAACATTACCCAATATAATAATTTAACTTTTAATGGTAATTGCCACTTCCATAGTTCTATGTACCAATCATTTTGACAACCCTCATTGTCATCTAGAATTTGTACTTCATAGGCTTGCTTTGCATTTACTTGACCTCCTTTGGTATTCCAAGACCACATTAAAGTATTATTTTTTGCATTTAATGCAAAGCGAGACCCAACTAAGCCTTTTACATATAAATCCCATTTCTCTTTCTGTTCTCCATCTAGACCAAGAGTCTCTGCATTTTTCCATCTTAAAGAGTTTTGGTCCTCGGTTACAAGTAATCCTACTTGTGATAGAAATTTTATGCCAATTGAATGTAGAGTACTTGTTAAACTCTTTGATAATTTAAAGTATGATTGTGTCCCAATCATCGGATCCTCTCCTATCCTAATATCCCATCCAGTTCCTGGATTCCAAGAAATCCAATCATTGATGATAGGTAAGGAGGTCGTTAGTGCTCTCCGAAAGTTTGACATACCAAACCAGTTTTTCCTCCCTTCCCTGAACCACTCAATAATAATTTTGTTTTTTAGATACTTCTTATGTACCACTTCATGCCAGAGACCAAGAACCATAAGGAATCTCCACAGACTCTTTGTTGCTAATGCTTTTCCAAACCAGAAAATGTTTTTTATACCCCATCCTCCTTTCTTCTTTGGTTTGGCAATTATTTTCCAGTTTACCAAATGTATACTTTCTTTTTTGTTTTTCCCAAACCATAAGAAACTGAACATCCTTCTTCTAATTTTATTTAGAAGACTTTTAGGAATCTTTGCCAGTGATAGCCAATAAATAGATATACTTTCTAGTACTGATTTTACAAGAGTTACTCTCCCCCCTTTAAAGTAAGCCATCTATGACTCCAATTCAAGATTCTTTTTTCAATTTTTTCTGTAGCCAGCTCCAGTCGGCCACTGTATAGAAATTTGGTTTAATAAAGAACCCAAAATAATTAAACCCAACTTCAATTGATTTAACTTCAAATGGTAGAATATCTTTTAACATTGAGAGCTCCTTCGCTGTCCATCCAGCTTCTAGGAAAAGTGACTTCTGTAAACTGAAGGACATCCCCGTCTCATTACAAAACAAATCAAGTTCCTCCTTTAAGACTTTCCATTCTGTGAGAGTTATGTTCCCAAACAACAAGACATCGTCCACAAATAGTAAATATGTAATTCAGTTTCCCTTTGCAACTAAAACACCTTCAATTTTCCCCTCTACAACTAGCTTCAGAATGATTCTACTCAATCCTTCTATAATAAGTAAGAACGGTAATGGAGATAGGGGGCATCCTTGCCTCAATCCTCTTGCAATTTTGAAAAAGTTAGAAGGGATACCATTTATTAAGACAGAGAAATTTGCAGAATTTACACACCCCATTATCCAATCCACTGCTTCTAGACTCAATCCAATTTGAAATAAGACTAACCATAGATATCCCCAATCCATCCTATCATAAGCCTTCATCATATCAAGTTTTATGACCAAAGCTTTGTTGTTTTTTATCTTTATACTGTGCAGGGCTTCATGTACCACTCCTATGGCATCTGTAATTTGTCTACCCTCCAAAAAGCAAGTTGTTCTTTTGAAATACCTGTTGAAAGAGAGGATTTGATTCTAGCAATAATAATCTTTGTAATAATCTTGTAAGTCAAATTACAAAGTGATATTGGTCTAAAACCTTCAAAAGTATCGAGCTTGTCACTTTTGGGGATAAGTGCTAGAAAGGTAGCATTCAAGCCTTTCAGTCTAGATTCTTCCACCACAACCAACAGTTTTGGCCCCAAGAGATCAAAAAATGCAAAAAAAAAATTCTACAGTCCAGCCATCCAGCCCAGGACTTTTTGAGTCAACAAATCCTTTTAGAGTTGATAATACTTCAGATATTATAACCGGATCAGCAATTCTAAGACCCTCTTCATCAGAGAAGATCCTAGGATAAGCTCTAATAAATTCCAATTGGTTTGAAATAGAGAGATTCTCATGAGTTTTAAAGATGTTCCGAAAGTATCCAATGGCTTCCTTTTTTAAAGTGTGTTGACTTGTAATTTTGGATCCATCCTCCTTTTTAATATCCCAGATGACATTTGATTGTTTTATATAACTTGCATATGCATGGAAAAACTTTGTATTCCTATCTCCTAACGCAAGCCAATTGATCCTACTCTTTTGTTGCCAAGTTTCCTCCTCCTGCTTTAAAAGAAACAATTTTCGCTTTTCTTTCTCCAGGACCAATACTTTTTCTTCATCCTTCTCAAAAACCCCTAGGAAATTCAGAATAAAGGATATCTAAGTCTATTTCTAGTTGATTTAATTCCTCCTTTGCTTGATGTTTTTTATTTCTCTCCCACTCAATGACCAAAGACTTAAGTAATTTTAGTTTTTGTACTAGGGAGTCTATTGGGGTAATACTCTCTGTATTCATGAGCCCGTTCCAATTCAATCTCACTAAATTCACAAAATTTGGTTCATCCAACTAGACAGAATTAAATTTAAAAGGATATTTGGTTCATCCAACTAGACAGAATTAAATTTAAAAGGATAGTTGAACTTTTCCTGTTCTTGTTCCCATTGCAAAATCACTGATATGATCCGAGATCTTAACATTAACCACCCAAGCCCTAACAATGCTAGTTCCTCGTTTATTAAAAAACGGTCCAGTTTCTTATCAATGTAATCCTGTTCACCTCTTCAATTCCTCCAAGTTGGAAGAAACTTTACGAGTTCTACATCGACTAGTCCTTCTTCTTGGATCAGTTGGCTAAAGTATGAATTCATTTTGCTCATTTCTATGATAGCATTTCAATAAGTAGTTAAACTCTGGTAAAAGAGATTATTTTTTAGCCTTTAGATTCTCTAAGGACCTCTGGTTTAGAAGAAAAGAGATAAGTAGATGTAATTTAGGGATCTTAAGACAAATAGGCAATAGAATCAACTAGATTTCATGTTCTGTAAATCTAATTTCTCTAATAAAAAGGTGACTTAGTAGAATTGAGGGAATATAAGATCTATAGTTTTTCTTTGCTTTACTCCGCACATACCTAACTCTGTTAGTTGATGTAAAGAGTTTATCTCTATCAGAACATACACATGCACATCCTGAACTAGGACTTGATTTATCTAGCAATGAGCGGATCAAGCAGATACTCCCATAGATTGAACTTGACAATTGAAAATTATAGCTACAAGTTGTCATATTTTCCATAGTTGTTTTAAATATATGCTTGAGCCTATTCACTATAGATCAACAGTGAAATCACTGTAAAATATTACAATTGCAATCTACAGGACTAGTTTGCCATGCACAACAGATATCTCCATTGGGAAAAGAATCTGGCATCAATTGTACCACACCATGAGCTCAATGGTACTCTGAAATCTATCAGAATGGCATATATAAAATTGAGTACACAAACTAAACAGTAAGCATGTAGGAAACAATCTTCAGTATTCAAATGGTGAAACACAAGCAAAGTGCAACATCATAACCCAATTAATAAGCAAAATAAAGAACTTATCTTTTTTGAAATTGAATACCAAGAAATTGGCTGAGATAGAGCAATTTTCTGCACTTATTATGTAGATGTGCAGTTTGTTTTGAGCAATTTTATTTATGGTATATCTAGAAACGTGTGGCAATGAACTTCGTGTCAAATTTGCATTTTAACATGAAGGCGAGAGATTTGAACCTAGTATCCATGCCATTAAAAATCTTTACTAAATTTACTTTGTTCATCGATTTGCCTCCCAGAAATAGTTTTATCCTGTGTCCCAAGAATAGTTTTATCCATATAAACAGGCCGCTAAACCATGGACCTGTGCATCGGTCCTTTGCCGCTAAACCATGGACCTGTGCATCGGTCCTTTGCTTTCATCATTTTGCAGTGACTGGGTCATTATTATTTCAAGTTTAATGCCTTTAAAATTTGATTATAATGGCCAATGGCAAAACCAAAAACTGTACAAGAAGGCAATGGATGTTTAATTGCACCACAAATCTTGGCTGATCTCTGGTGGAATTAATCAAAACAGCTGCCAAAAAATAAGCACCATACATTCCACTGATCAAGAATCAAGATCAGATGTTAATTCCTAATTACGTCATCTTTTTGAATATGAGCTTGTACACATTCATCTTCTTCTCATTTTCCTTGATTGTCTCAAGTTTCGGTCTCCAACATTGTCCTCTGCACTTGACCAACTGAGCATAGTCTTTCCGTAATTCAGGGGTATTGCAGAGCCTACCCGGCTCATCATCTGTAGAATCCCCACCCACTGACTGGCCGCATTCATCAGCGTTAAGCCTTGCGTCTTCCATAAGCTTTGAAATAAACTCCGGGCAGACTCTGATCCGAAGGCCTCCGCCGACATCGCTTTTCTGTATCTCGAAAGGCTGGCAGAAAACAGAAGCACGTTCGATACTGCGAAGCGGAGCTGATAGGCGAGCGGTGGAAGTAGGTGGAGCTTTTGGGGGCGGCGGCGGCGGCGGCGATATTAAGGAAGCCAACGATAAGAGAGATAAGGGGGACTGAAAGAAGTGTTGGGGTAGAAGGAAGTATTTGTTGCCCACCTTCAGTTGCTCATTTGCAGAAAGAGTGGGCGTCTTCTGCCCAATGTAGAATGAATCGGAGTGACAGACTAAACGTTGAGGGAATTCTTCCATGATCTGGGCGGCGGTGAGGGATTTATGAAAGATTTGAAGGGTGCCATCTGAGCTAACTAGCTGGATGGTTTCCTCCTTGTCCTTCATGCCCATGCGCACCGCTACGCAGGACGCCGTATTGCCCATATTTTCTTCTTTTGCTTATTATCAACAACCAGAGCAAAGTGTGGATATACCTATAGAAGGAACCCAGAAGTTGCCTTGTATATATATTCTCTATAAACCAGTAGAGAGACGTGGAGTGGATGATAATAATAAAGTTGAGCAGTGTAGCAACCCTCATTCTTTGACCATGAGAACGTGGGTAAAGTCTTCCCAGTAAGTTTTTAGCGTAGTTTAAATGTTTGTTTTTAGTTTTTATAGATATATTTTTTTATATTTATTTAAATCATGTTAAAAAAATTATGGAATTTCATGAGTTCAGTGATTGAGCTGGTATAAGTTTAGTGTTTTTAAAAGTTTTTAAAGATACTAAATATATTTATGCATTAAAAAATATAATTTAAACAATAAAAAAATTTCTAGAGCCAAAATAGATGTATCTCAAAAGCCAATGAAAACACTGAGTTAAAAGTCTTCTGAAAGTTGCTGGCCATCCAAAACATTCTAAATGGGAGCATTGAGTTGAAAGTCTTCTTGAAGTTGCTGGCCATCCAAAACATTCTAAATCTGATCAATCTTACGTCACGACGCAAATACAATGCATGGCAGACGAGGGAAGTGGGGCCCTTGCGTTGAGTGCATTATTCCAACCTCTTCGAGGGAAATGCGTGACAAACTCACTCCCCCACTTTGACGACAGCAAACCCACTTCTTGTATTACGAAATACCAGAAGCACGTGGAATCAAAACTCGTGAAAGTACAGTTGTCTTTTGCTACCTTTGTTTTAGGGAAACTTAAACAACTAGGATTCCTTCTAGAACCAAATATAAATATGTTATAAATTATTGAAATTTATTATTTTTAAGTGGAGGTATAAATTTAATTTAAGAGTGATGTAGTTAACGTTGTTGGTTTTTTTAATTTAAATTTTGTTATTGAATATTGGGTTAGTTTTATGAGCAAATTTTTTATGGTTTAGTTTAAAAGTTTAGTTGTTTTGGATTTTTTAAGGATATATTTTCTTTAAAAAAACACTTATTCTTTATATTTCACTTAATTAATATTATTGTAAAATGTTCTTTATATTTTACTAAATTCATCTCAGTGAAAGTTGATACCAAATTTACCCAAAACTTTCATATCTTCAAATTTTCATCCAAATTGGTAAAAGAATGTGCTACCAATTTTATCTTTACATATCTTTAAACAAACATGTATAAGCGAACTTCAAAACTTGTGCTGCCAAACTTTTGGTGCCCCTTGAAAACTCTCAATATACAAATATTATAAACTTGCTAATGGGCCATGCCCCTGAGCCATCCAAACTTTTCATCTGCTTAATCGAACATGTGCAAGGCAGCTATCAAAGACTGTGCTGCGAAATTTTGTAATCCCTTTGAAAAATCTTTGTTTGGACTTCTAATAATTTCCGACTTTTAATTGGGAGTTATAAACTTGTAGGTTTGTCATGGTCCACATTCAAGTTTTTAGTTATGTCTTTAGTTAGTGGGTTGGTCACAGAGTTGGATTGATTCCTCTTATTTTTGTATTTCCTTGAGTTTTTAGTTATATTTTACATTTTTTTCATATCAATGTATTCGTGGGAAAATAAATATTTCTATGCTTGACCATGTGGTTGGATTCTTGTGTACAAGGATTGAGGTGTTTGACCATGTGGTTGGATTCTTGTGTACAAGAATTGAGGTGTTTGACCATGTATAAGGATTGGGGTGTTTCATTTCCTTCTAGCTTGATTCCATTGAATTTAGATTAGCAATCAAAGATAGTCATCATGCCTTTTAAATAAATCATATTTTTTACTTCATAATTATAGTCAATGACATTGATTAGAAACTTGATAGACATGTACTTGTTGATTGGCAATAACATTGGTTAGAACCAAGTAAAATATGTTTCCTTTTAGCTTGATTGCATTAAATTTAGATTAGCAATCAAAGATAGTCATCATGCCTTTTAAATAAACCATATTTCCTACTCCATAATTTATAGTCAGTGACATTGGTTAGAAACTTGATGGACATGCCCCTACAATGACATTGGTTAACCATATTTCCTACTTCATAATTTATAGGAAGTGACATTGGTTAGAAACTTGATGGACATGCCCATGTTGCCTGGCAATGACATTGGTTAGAACCAAGTGAAATATGTTTTGTAAAACTTGATGAGCATGTCCCTCTAGTTTTGGGGTAGCAACCCTTTTTTATTTTAATTAAAATGTCTAACTTGGCCGTGGGCCTTAACTCAATGATGGCTTAGAACTAAGTGAAATATGTTTTGTAAAACTTGATGGGAATGCCCCTCATTGTTGACTGGTAAATAGGGTAGCAATCTTTTTTTATTTTAATTAAAATGCTTCACTTGGTCTCAGTGGGCCATAACTCAATGATGACTTAGAACTAAGTGAAATATGTTTTGTAAAACTTGATGGCCATGCCCCTCATTGTTGATTAGTTTAGGGTAGCAATATTTTTTTATTTTAATTAAAATGCTTAACTTGGTCTCAGTGGGCCTTAACTCAATGATGGCTTCTACACTCAAGGATAACAAATTAGTTAAGGATTTAATTTTTATGTTTAAATTGTTGTAATTAGAACCTTAGTCAAGATTAAAAACAAAAGTAGTATTTATCTACCAAAAGGTTGGATTTTAAAAGAAAAAAAAATGTTACAAATATTGAGGTTATTAACAAGTTGTTGGTCCCCAACAACTCGCCCTAAAGTTTTACAAAATTTAAAGGGCCTCCATTTGAATCTTGATAATTATAATGAGCTACAGAATCAACCTTTTCAAATAGTTCCATACCTTGGCTTGCTTTGAGACAAAATTAAGACATTCACTATAGTATGAAACATTCATTACAAGAGTATATGTCAAAATTTAGAAACAAGCATAGAAATCTCAATTTAAGCAAAAACGTAAATTTTTATCAACTATTTACTTTAATTTAAATTATCAACTATTTACTTTAGTTGGTTTCTCATTTTCACAAAATCATTTGGTGATATTAATTAATTAAATTATTTTTTTATTTTGCGTCTCATTTCAAAATAAAAATAATAATAATAAAAAGAATTATCTATGATTTGTTTGATTTTGTAAAAAACCAAAATTAATATTTTTCTCTTCTCCATTAACTTGAAGCTTCTAGAATTTTAAGATCATATTTGAATGGAAATTATAAACAATGTTTGTTTAGAACTTATAGTTAGTTTAAATTCATTTTTTATTTTATTGTTTTAGATTTTGTTTTATTCACAATTTTTAGGTTATTAATTTAGGTTTCTTTTTGTTTCACAAGTTTCTATTATCAGTTATTTGGTACAAATCTGATCATGGATTGATTTTATTATCTAAATACGTTCAAGATGATTGATCCAAAAATAATATTGGATTGATGCAAATAAATTTATGAGCAACAACAAATAAAATTTGGAAATGCGTCAAGAGCAAAAACATGATTTTGCGGGGCTGATTGCAGCCAACCCGTGAGGAATTTGAAGAAACGGTTGAAAACGCATTTCCCAAATGGACCCATTTAGCTTCTGCTTAGAAATTTTCCCAAACAAATGCACGATTTGAGAGATACTTGTGTCTCTTTACGAGACAAATTTCAGGTGGCGAAAATTATTAGTGACGCCCAAACTGTCCATTCATTGTATAAATATATGAGAAAGTTCATAGCCATAGAGATGGAATAAATGGAGAGGAGGATTTTGATCCTTTCGCTTCTGTATATTATTTCTTTTGTAAACTTTTTTCTTTTCAAATGGATTAACAGATGGTTGGAATCTTTGGGAGAATGGACAAGTGTTTTCGAAGAAGAATATGGAATTCCATGTTGCTTAATGGCTTTTGTCCTGTGAGTAAAATCATTTTATTTTCATTATAATATCTTCATATTCTTTGAATAATTGATTATGCATTGATTTAAATTAGCTTTAGTTTATTTTATCAATACATGGTTAATTGTTATCATTTATATATTAATTTTTTCAATCTTTAAGAGTGTATTATCCCAAAAATTCATTTTTGGACCAAAGTATGGACATGTGATTTTGAGAAATGATATGGGACAGTTATTCACCATTGGCTTTAGACCTTTGTGATGCTTATTCCATTTCGTTCTTTCATTACTGTTGTATTATGATAATGTTATTATGGTTGATTTTAGCTTTAGCTTGTCACCATATGGTGTTTTCATACTGTTAAATGTTATATGTTGTCCATAATTTCTTATTCTATTTTTTTTATGTGTGATTGATCTATCGTTTGATTATATTTGAATTTATTCTTAATGTTAAATGTTGGATAATATCAATATTCAGATCTGAGTTTTCTCTCATTCTTAAATATTGATCATCCTAAGATCACATGATTTTAAATTAGATGTCTTTATGTTGTTATTAATTTACTTCAATATCAAATACTTCTTTGAATGTATTTTGGAAGTGTTAGTATTGTTTCTGTTACAGGTTTCCTTTAACAACAGTACAGACATGAGCTCATACAACACAGGAAGATAAACTCAGTTGACTGATCAGTTAGAGGTTAGAGATGCATTCTTTTATTTTATTTAGAGTTGCTTATTAATGAAACGATGATTACATTAATTATCTTTGACTGTTTTTGTGTCATTGTTTCAATCGTATTCATTTAGTATTTATTTGCTTAATATCTTTACAAAAACAAAAAAGAAGTGTTGTTCATATTTGATTCAAAAACTTTATCAAACAATCATTTTCACAAGATTTCATGCAAACCTTGTAAACTGTATATAAAATGTTCATAATCATTTGTATATTCACATTCCTAGATAAATATTTGTAATTATTGTGTCGATTGTTAGAATCTTTTCTTTAGTTAGTTTATTTCATTTTTCTATCTTTAGGACCCTCGTTGGCTAACAAAGCCATTAAACCCATCAAGATAGGTCATACCAAATGGCTTCGGTTAATTAGACAACCCCAGACCGGGTCTATCCTTCCAGTTGACGGTGTGTCACTTATGCCTGCCAACAAATGGCGCTAGAAGGAGGGCCAAGGTAATTTTAATGATTAAATGTTTCACCCCTCAACCTTTCATAATTCCAGATTTATAAATCCTTCTTCTGTTTCATCTTATAATGCACTATAAGGCAGGCTAGATGACAAGTTAACTATTTTGAGTCAATTTATTCAATTTCTTAATTTTTCATAGCTCTTGCCCCAATCACTGTGTTGGAACATGATTTCCACTTCTCATTACCAGTTATTCCCAACAAGACAACTGATCTCTTTTCAGAACTCGCATTTGATGGTGAAGGGAACACATCTGCAGTAGACCATATTTCTAATTTTTTTTATAAATGTTTAAGACATAATATCATTGATCCTAATGTTACATGCAGATTGTTCACTCTCACCTTCCGAGGTCGAGTTAAATATTGGTTTGAATCTTTTCCTGCTAATTTGATTCATTCTTTGTCTGAGTTTATAATTGAGTTTTTGTCAGATTTTAACAATTATGATTATGATGAATTAAGTGAAGAATTAAGTTGCTTAATGAAATAAAATGGTGAATCATTCAATGATTTTGCAATTAGGTTCATACATGTTTGTACTAGATTCCCTTTGAAAGAAATGCCTCTTATTAATGAATGGTTTGAATATCTTGTTTCTCTCTCAGACAAGTAAGATCAATTAATTGTTAACCAATCTGAATTGAGCAGTAATACTCAATCTCAAGATGGTTCAAATTTTCAAGTTGATCTTGAAGATTTTGAAGCACCACAATTTTTGTCAATTTCTTTCATTTTGACAAATCATGAGCAACATCATATTTTACAAAATGCAATTGTCACCTCTAATCACTCTTTGCCAACAATGTCTCCTCCTATCGAAGAAGGAACCTTGACTTTAAAATATGATAGTTGTCACACTCTCATAGATTTTATAACGGTTTCTAAAGTAAAAGAAGTCAAATGTGAAGTTGATAATCATGTGGACGATAAAAATTCCCCTAATTTAATTGAACAATTCCATGATCAATCAGTAGGAGACAAAATCATTAGTCAGACTATTAATCAACCTTCTATCTCTAGTGATTTGCTCTCAAATTTTCCCTTACACAATGAACCAAATTGTCTCTTAGAAACTGTCTCGTACTCTTTAAAAGAGAATACAATAGAGGTTGATCAATTTATACAAGGAGAGGGAACAAAACCAGATTTCGAAACACATATACCTATCATTTCAAGAGATGCATTTTGTCTCCTCAATTCTTCTACATATTATTCTTTGTACCCTGATATTTTTTATCCTAATGTTGTGCAATTGTGTATTCCATATTACCTTGGAGAGAATTCAACATTATATAATCAGGTACAAATTAATAGAGATTACCGAATAGAAGATAAAGAGGAAAATAATTCTTCCCATGAACATATTAATTTTTATTCTCATCAATTATCCGTGGGTAAATCAAGAAATGATTTGAAAGAGCCTCAAATTGCATCTTCCATTGATTCATCTCAATTTGTGTTTAAAGAAGGATCTAAAATTTTCCATGTTCAATTATTTGAGGTTGAAAAGTATAATCGGATAAATATTATTACCAATGATGATTATTCAAAAATGTTGGTCGTTCCATTTAGTCCACCTCAAATAGTTAATCTTGAACTATTTAAGCTCAATGGAAAGTTTCAAGAGAATGATACACTTCTTTTTCAATGGAGAATCACGATAAGTTCTTTCCATCTTGATCCAACCTTTTTACCAGATTCTTTCCTTGATAGTATAATACTTTATTCTCATCAGGAATATTTGTAGCAGGTATATGATTTTAAATTAACTTTTATGGAAGTGTACATCATGTGGATAGAACTATTGGATGAGATTAAATAATTTGAGTGGGTTAAATGACATCCATGTCGAGGCTATGGACGCCTGCTGGCAGCAGTGGCTTTGTCAATGGTATTGAAGTTCTTTTATAAACATTGTGACTCTTTGATTAAGACATTATTTCAGGTTATAATCCCCTGCAAAGAAAATTCTACTATCTGGTTATAACATTAAGCTTATCCTAATACTATATGGTCTCAGAGTGAATTTATTTCAGGGAGTTTAAATCATTTTTCAAGTCTTATTATTTTCTTCCTAAGATGAAATCTTACCAAATCAGAGATAATTGCTTCACCTAGTAAGTCGCCATTTGTTAGTCCCCAACAACTCCCCCTTAAATTTTACAAAATTTAAAGGGCCCCCATTAGAATCTCGATAATTATAATGAGCTACAGAATCAACCTTTTCAAATAGTTCCTTACCTTAGCTTGCTTTGAGACAAACTTAAGACGTTCATTACAATGGTATATGTCAAAATTTAGAAACGAGCATAGAAATCTCAATTTAAACAAAAACGTTAATTTTTATCAACTGTTTACCTTTGTTTAAATTATGATTATGTGTTCATTATTTTTCTGATTAGCAAGTTTGACTATTTTGAATAATGGGTTCAATACTTCTTCAAATAATATCTTGGTTGGTTTCTCATTTCCACAAAATCATTTGGTGATATTAATTAATTAATTATTTTTTTCATTTTGCATCTCATTTCAAAATAATAATAATAATAAAAAAAAAAATTATCTATAATTTGTTTGATTTTGTTAAAAACCAAAATTAATATTTTTCTCCTCCATTAACTTGAAGCTTCTAGAATTTTAAGATCATATTTGAATGAAAATTATAAACAATGTTTGTTTAGAACTTATAGTTAGTTTAAATTCATTTTTTATTTTATTGTTCTAGATTTTGTTTTATTCACAATTTTTAGGTTATTAATTTATGTTTCTTTTTGTTTCACAGGTTTCTATTATCAGTTATTTGGTACAAATCTGATCATGGCTTGATTTTTTTATCTAAATACGTTCAAGATGATTAATCCAAAAATAATATTGGATTGCTGCAAATAAATTTATGAATAACAACAGATAAAATTTGGAAATGCATCAAGAAGAAAAACACGATTTTACGGGACTGATTGCAGCCAAACCATGAGGAATTTGAAGAAATGGTTGAAAAAACATTTCCCAAATGGACCCATTTAGTTTCCGCGTAGGAATTTTCCCAAACAAATGCACGATTTGAGAAATATTTGTGTCTCTTTACGAGTCAAATTTCAGGTGGCGGAAATTAATTGTGACGCCCAGACTGTTCATTCATTGTATAAATATATGAGAAAGTTCAGAGCCATAGAGATGGAAGAAATGGAGAGGAGGATTTTGATTCTTTCTCTTTTGTATATTATTTCTTTTCTAAACTTTTTTTCTTTTCAAATGGAGTAACAGATGGTTGGAATCTTTGGGAGAATGTACAAGTGTTTTAAAAAAAGAATATGAAATTCCAGGTTGCTTAATGGCTTTTGTCCTATGAGTAAAATTATTTTATTTTCATTATAATATCTTCATATTCTTTGAATAATTGATTATGCATTGATTTAAATTAGCTTTAGTCTATTTTATCAATACATTGTTAATTGCTATCATTTATATATTAATTTTTTCAATCTTTAAGAGTCTATTATCCCAAAAATTCATTTTTGGACCACAGTATGGACATGTGATTTTGGGAAATGATATGGGACAACTATTCACCATTAGCTTTAGACCTGTGTGATGCTTATTCCATTTCACTCTTTCATTACTATTGTATTATAATAATGTTATTATGGTTGATTTTAGCTTTAACTTGTCATCATATGGTGTTTTCATACTGTTAAATGTTATATGTTGTCCATAATTTCTTATTCCATTTTTTATGTGTGATTGATCTATCATTTGATTATTTTTGAATTTATTCTTAATGTTAAATGTTGGATAATATCAATATTCAAATCTGATCTTTCTCTCATTCTTAAATATTGATCATCCTAAGATCACAAGATTTTTAATTAGATGTCTTTCTGTTGTTATTAATTTACTCCAATATCAAATACTTCTTTGAATGTATTTTGGAAGTGCTAGTATTGTTTCTGTTATAGGTTTCCATTAACAACAGTATAAGCAGGAGCTCATACAACACAGGAAGATAAACTCAGTTGACTGATCAGTTAGAGGTTAGTAGATACATTCTTTTATTTTNTTTGGAAGTGCTAGTATTGTTTCTGTTATAGGTTTCCATTAACAACAGTATAAGCAGGAGCTCATACAACACAGGAAGATAAACTCAGTTGACTGATCAGTTAGAGGTTAGTAGATGCATTCTTTTATTTTATTTAGAGTTGTTTGTGAATGAAACCATGATTACATTAATTAGATTTGACTGTTTTTGTGTCACTGTTTCAATCGTATTCATTTAGTATTTATTTGTTTAATATCTTTAAAAAAAACAAAAAGAAGTGTTGTTCATATTTGATTCATAAACTTTATCAAACAATCATGTACGCAAGATTTCATGCAAACCTTGTAAATTGTATATAAAATGTTCATAATCATTTGTATATTCACATTCCTAGATAAATATTTGTAATTATTGTGCCGATTGTTAGAATTTTTTCTTTAGTTAGTTTATTTCATTTTGCTATCTTTAGGACCCTAGTTGGATAACAGAGCCATTAAACCCATCAGGATAGGCCATACCAAACGGCTTGGGTTAATTAGACAACCTCAGACCGAGTCTATCCTTCCAATTGATGGTGTGTCACTTATGTCCATCAACACAAGTCTAGTTACTACTTTAATGAATTTACTAGAATATTCTTTTTATTTTCTAGCCAAAAGGTTGGATTTTAACAGAAAAATAAAAAAAAATGTTGCAAATATTGAGGCTATTAACAAGTCTAGTCACTACTTTAAAGAATTTATAAAATATTCTCTATATTTTCAAAAATAATTATGAAAGACCCGGATGGGGTGCCACGTAGTAGGAGGACACACAACCCTCTCGTTAACTCATTCATAAATATGACCAGCCTTCATCTGTCACCCTAGTGTTGAATGGAGGGTGACCTTAAAATCTTGCAGAGGAAGGGAGGACAATTCCCTCGCATCTGTTTAATGGAGGTCTTGTTGATTAATGGTAGGAGGAGAGTGTTGAGTATGGGTGGTTGCATTGCAGTCATGTCCATCCCTTGGATATATATCCAGCTTAGCCATGGCTTGCAACACTTCGCCTCTGCGTTATGTCACCTCGCTCTGCCTGGGAATTGGGTTTGGCATAGTTGGTTCTCTTGGCTTCAGTCTAGTTGGTTCTTCACCCCCCAGGCTTCGCCATGCCGAGAGAGAGAGAGGAAATCCTAGGAGAGGCCCTTCTTGCTACAGTCATGCAGCCAGGTAGAGACGCCTACATAATCTGGAGCGGGCCCTGTCCATTGCTCGAACTTAATGCACTGGACGAACTCATACTCCTCCAATGGCCTACGTTGAGGAGGAATTCCCGGAGGAACCAATCCAAGTTCCACTAAAATCCCTCCTCTACACAGTCCCAGATGACTACTTGCGCCCCAACACCAGTAAGTGCATATAGGTATAGCAACAGCCATGGAAGGCACCGCATCCATTGTTCAGGAGGAATTCTTCGAGTAATTCCTCCACATGGCCCCAAATATGTACATTCACCCTAGTACCAGCGAGGCGGTTACCAGAGCAGTGGCTTATATGGAGGGAGCTACTTGCACTATGCAAGATGAATTCCCCATCTTAGTGCCTCCACTGTTGAATACAGTTAAGGATTGTGACCAGGCTCCCCCCAGCATCTTCAGCCCGGAGCAACTGGAGATCATTTTCAACATCATAAGTTATATGGAAGACCAACTTCATCGAGACACCCTCATCAACAACCTCATCGACATGTTGTTCGATGCATTTTCGAACGCACCAACCAAACAAAGGTGCCCAACCTACGTGCAACCCTCCATGCTCCAGCCCAATGACAACATTCTTCACAGTGAAGCTTCGGATGACATGTTCCATGTTCCTCAAAGCCCTGCTAATGTCTATATTTTATGTTATTGATAATGGGTTTTCCTCTCAATAATCAAATTTACCACTTAAATACCATTGTGTTAAGAATTACAATGTTACACCTATACTTATCGATACATGATTTATTATCCTTATCATTAAGGTTATACTTTATGTTTAAATTACTTTATAATCATGTTTTATGTTTATCCATTGTTTACCATATTAGTCAATTGTTTTGCCAAAAAAATGTATGGTGTCCCATTTTGAAAGTTGTGTCCATTTAGAGTCAATCATATTTTATGTTTATCCATTTTATCCATTGTTTACCATATTAATGATTTTTTTAGCGAAAGATATATATTAATGAATTGAAAAATGTATGTTATTGTATTTCTAAAATTGTGTACATTTAAAACCAACTTAAACAACTAAAAAAACATTTTAAAATATTTAAAATTTATATTTATATATATATATATATATATATATATATATATATATTTCTACATTTCCTTTAGTATTACATGGTAAACATAACAATAAAGTAGTTTTTATGTCAACTTTGGCGAAATTCGATACATGTCATTAAAATTGAAAAGCAAATTTAATAGAGAACATCGAATTTCATTTATAATTCAATGAAGTAAAAGTTGATTTTTATTTTCAAATTTACATTTTATTTCTTTTCACGTTACAAATTTTTATTTCAAAATAATATTTTTATTTCTTTTCACATTACAATTTTTTTATTTCTTTTCACATTACAAATTAATATTTTGCATGGTTTCACTCTGAAATTTCACATAAAAGAAATATAATTTTATGTCCTAATCTAAAATATAACAAATATAATAGGTTTTAAATATTTCAATAGTGGGTGAAATGAACTAGTGTATATTTTTGTCCTATCATGCCATTAGAGTTGCACATTCAAAGAGGATGAATCTTAAAAGTATACTAACTTGAACTTTAACATGGTCCAATCTAGTAAGCAATTTGTTTAAATGCGAAGCATGATTTTAAGGAAGGAGGTTGAATACTTTTAACTTGAATTTAATTAAGGAATAATTTGATTAAGGAAGGAGGTTAAATACTTTTAAAATTTGTGGAGATTATTAAAATTTGAATTAAGTTTTTTATCAAGTTTTTACAAGATTAAAGAATAATTTGATTAAGGAAAGATGTTAAATACTTTTAAAATTTGTGGAGATTATTAAAATTTGAATTAAGTTTTTTAATCAAGTTTTTACTAAATGAAATTTGAGTAACTTTAATTTCTAATTAAAATGTTATTTTTAATTTTTTAATTTTATTAAAAAAAATTTAATATGAAAAAATTTTGTTTAATTTATTTTTTGAAATGAATTTTTATATTTGAATTTATAGTTATAATTATATTTAAAATATAGATGTATGTCGGGTGTATATCAATTAGTGATAAAGTGCATTCTTAAGGTATTCAATTATGTGAGGTTACTAGATAGAAATCTCTATTTCTTCGAGCATGTATACTTGGAAGTTATAGTGGTAGTCCTCTAAATAGACTACATACCATGTAAGTATGAGCTTAACTTAATTGTTGATTTAATCAAAAGAAAAAAAAGTCTCAAAAATAAAATATTTTATTTTCCAAATATATAATTTTTATATTTTAACTTAATGTTATAATTATATTTCAAACATAGATTTCTAAATATATGTATATGTATAAAAAAACAAAGTTTATAATAATTGTAAAAAATAATTTTTATATTTTAATTTAATGTTAAAATTATATTTCAAACATAGATTTCCAAGTATGTATATATGTATAAAAAAATAAAGTTTATAATAATTGTTAAAAATAAAGTATATTTTCCTATATAAAAAAAAGCATGTGTATATGTATAAATAAATTAAATTTATAATAATTGTAAAAAATAAGTATATTTTCCTATTAAAATAAATAAATAAACAATAATTATGAAAAATAAAATATATAATAATCTGAATTAGTGGAAATATATATATATATATAT
>JASDQU010103097.1:19919-47208 GCA_032191745.1 Picea mariana | reverse complement strand
CACGGGAATCAAATGATATAAAAATTTGTTTTGAAGGTGAGGCTTTTTTCACTTATTTGGTTGGATTCATGTGAGAGAGAGGAGTGTCCTATCAAAGATGCAGTGGTACTATGTGAAGGACTATGAGGTATTGACAAAGGGGTATTATACAGATGGTTTATGCATTTGTTGTTGAGGGTATTTAACTTCAATTATTTTAGTTTTATTTTTTTCACATCTCATACATGTACATTGTATCACTTTTTATTTTTATTATATATAGTGAGATTTAGAAAAACAAAAATGAGTATTCAAACATAATTGAAAAGTTTATTAATATTTTTATTTAAATTTGAGTAAAACGCAAATTACAAATAAGTAATAAATAAGATTTCACTATCCTATCCTTGGAGATTAATTTAACCTTTACAATTTTTATATGTGTTTGAATGAAAAGTAATTTAATATTTTTTTTTAGAAATTAAATTTAAATATTATTAATAACTTATTTTATATATTAAGATTTAAATTGCAATGTTTAAATTACAAAATCATATTTTAAAATATAATGGTGTTTGATATTTATAATTATTTCATTTTAATTTGTATATAAATGATTGTTGAACATATGAATTAGAGGAAAATTGTGTAGTGTATATATTAAGTAATATGATACATTTATAAATACAATTTCAATGACCTTTGGATTCATCTTTCAAGGTCTCTTGGACTCCTTATGGTTGTTACAATAACTTGATTGTTCATATTCCATCAAGTTCATAACCCTAATGGATTATGTTTCCAACATTCTCCCCTTTAATTTGAAGGGGTGTATGTGAGTCCAAGGTGAGAGATGATATATGAAAGTGGGTAGCTGAAATATGGAATTGTGCAACTGTTGATGGTTGAATGTGCTCTCTGAATTTAGTGGTTTTAGGATGAACACAAACCGAATGTATACCAGAAGATGATGTTTTCTACTAAATGGTGATGGTGGATTAGGGAAGACCAAAAACCAGTATGGTGATATAAGGATGACCAAACACTATGGAACTCTTCTCTAGGCTCAATGGTTCCCGAAACATTTCCTAAGTTAGCTATAAGTTGAAGTCGATGTACTATGCTAATTGGAAGTGCTCTCGAATGTTGGTTTAAACATAACCATAAACTGTGATGTAGAAGAAGCTGAAATTATTCTACCACGTGGAGGTTTAAGGGAAAACACAAATCGTTGTCTAACAGAAGTAGTAAGTCTTCTACTAAGTGGTGGTTTAAGGAAAACCACAAACTAATCACGCTCGCTTGTCACACTTTCTTTTTGTTTCTTGCTTGTTATTTCTTGCTTGTTGTTGCTCAATTAATAAGACTTTGAAACTAGAAGCCTTCCTTTCAATCATTGATGTTGTTTCCCCCCTTTTAGGGACAAGGAGGGACAAGATGAGAAGATTAAAATTTATCCACTACAAAATGTGTCAATACTCGAGTGAAAATTCTATGGTATGATTGAGGTATCTTCTTTGATATTGATGACCATCGCCAAGAAGGGATGCAACCATAGTGGTTATTTACTCTTGCAGGTTTCTTGTTGTAAGTAAATTTGTTTGAATGATAATTGTGCTTTCCACAATGCTCACAAGGATGAAGATCAAAGAAATGATCTTACACGTGGCTAACTCGCTGACAATGTTGGCATATTGGAATCTATTATTGAACTAGAGCAAGTGAATGTGAAATTTATTGTAGGAGTCCAACACTCTGGAGATGGATCAATTTGGTGTAATCCAGATTATGAAAGGTGACATCCTTTTCATATCTGATACTGGTTTTGTGTCTATTGTTCCTGATTTCTTCTAAGGTCAAATGATTGGATTGGAAAGACGAAGTTGATACTTATCTCTACTTGAATTTGGAGTTGGCTCACTAAGTGTCTATTGCATTGGTTGTTGATATGAATTGGCACTGTGATCTTCTTTGTCTTCGAAAAGAGGGATTTAAACAAGGACTAGTTCAGAATGTTGTGAAGATTCTTTCGCTCAAGTGCATCGTGAAGAAGTCAATTCTGAGTTTGAAGTATTGTTCCTTTGCCTTGTGAAACTTGCTAGAAGGTCACAATAGACTGCAGATTTGTTTTTTCAGTGGTGACTTTATTGTCCACAGAAGAGTGGATTAGAATGTTCAGTAAATCTAACAGTTCCTCAACTCGACCCATTTCAAGAAATATTTATATGTTAGAAGTTTCTTGCAAATCCATCCTAACTTTACAATGCAAACTCAACTATGCACACAACAAATGAAGAGTGTCAAATTCTATAAAAAAATGCACCTGTTTGCAATGTAAGTGAACAAAAACTTACTATTTGAAAGTTACCTATGTTTTGGAGTGTAAATGATCTTCAAAAAGTTCAGATTCCTCTTCAACATGACCACCATGAACAAAGGAAAAGGCGAGAGATATCAATTGGTAAAGTGAAAGAACTAACAAAGTAACAATAACAAAGATCTTCTACAAATACTCTTAATTTTTCATAAAAACTCCAAAGGTCGGTTACAGATTCTAATATACACCATCTAAAATACCATTGACTAGAAAGCAATGATATTGGTGGACCCAATATTAATGGACATGATCATAGAATTCATTTGGTGTATTTCTTCCCGACCGAGTCTAGACCCTGGTAAATATGGAGACAAACCAAATTGTTGGAGATTTGCAACTTCAGAAAGTCATTCTCCACAAGGAAGTACAAGAAGATCCATCTACACCATTATAGAAGCCCCAAGAATAAGTTGAAGACCTAGGAAGAGAAGTCGTCCCCACAGGAAAAATAATAATAAAATTGAAGACCCAAAAATAAGAATTCATCCCCATACTAGAACCAAGATCTATATAAATACAAGACTGGCTAATTTCATTTTGACAGTCAGAAAACTCCTTTTGCAGTGTGCACAAGGCAGTTGCAGCTGCAGTTTTTGTAGTTTTTCTCTTTTTGGGTTATTGGTTATCTTGGAGTGTGTGCCACACTTGGAGAATCTCTTGCTTGGTTATTATTGGTCATATTATTGAGGATCTAGGTCTTGGTGATGCTATCCTTGGGGAGGATCTTTTCTATATGGTATATTTACTATTGATGGTAATGTACTAGTAATATATTGGACTTAATTCTTCTAGAGAAAAGTTGGTTAGGCTTTTCTCGTGAAAGGTTTTTCTTAGGATATATCTTATGTCTCTTGTCTCTTGTGCATGGTGTAATTATTTTATGATGACAGTAAGAAAATCATAATCAAAATAATTATTAGATCTAGAATTAATTAAAACACCAACATGGTTTCAGAGCTAGTTACCTTCAAGACAGTATAACAATTGGAAGGAAAGATCTTCAGATTTGCAGCTGCACAATTCTTTTGTCAAGATAGTTGACTTGTTCCAAGTCGTTGGGACTAATTTCACTGTAGAGCAACTCGCCTAACCCTAGCCCACTCACTGCAACACTCATATTGCAATTTGGTGAAGTTCAAAATTTTGGTATTTTTTTCAGTCCTAGGGTTTCTACCAGCAAAAGTGATTAAAGGGATTTTTGAAGCATATCAAGGATATCTCATCAACATATATTTCCTTGCATTTAACATTATGTTTGACATCAAGCAAGGTATTGTTCTTAACCCTAGATTTGAGATTTTCAATGGCACCAACCATCTTACCAGAAGAAAGACTAGAAGGAGCTTCAAACTTTAGGTCCTGGAAGACCATGCTTCTACTACTTTTAGATGAACATGATCTTCAAAACTATGTGAAGGAGAAAATTGTAGAACTTGAAAATGAGAAAGAGAAAGATGAATACAAGAAGAAACAAGATAAATCCAAAATAATCTTGTCAGATACCATGAGGAGTTCCCTGATTCCCCACATCGCTAAATTGAAAACTGCCAAAGCGATGTACGATGCTTTAGTAGAATTATTCGAAAGAAAGAATATTAACCAAAAGATAGCCTTGAGAAATCAACTCTATTTTATCAAGATGACTAAGGAAGATATCGTTTCTACCTTCTTCATGAAGGTCTCTCAAACAAGAGATTAACTAAAAGCAATCATAGAAGATGTTGCAAACTCATAACTTACCGCTATAGTTCTTAATGGGTTTCCAGATTCATGGGAACCATTTATTCAAAGTGTTTGTGGATGAGAAGAATTTCCCAAGTTTGAAGATCTATGGGATGATTGTTTCCAAGAGTAAACCAAGAAATTATCCAGAGATAGCTTACAGAAACCTCAGGATGAAGAAACACAATCTCTTGTAGCCCAAGCTAGAAGAGGAAAGAGAAACCTTGGAATAAAGAATACATGTAGAATATCAACTCCAACTTGTGAAAATAAGAAGAAATATTTGTCAAATATCAAGTGCTGGAATTGTTCTACATTTGGACACTATGCTTCAAATTTTTCTGAGAAGAACTAAAAGGAGAACCAACATGCGTCAACAATAGGCATTAATGAGAGTCCACCACAAAAGAAGATAAAGGTGGCAGATGAGTATATATTTTGAAGGTATGTCCTTCTCTACTCCTTATCTTAGAAAAATATTTTATCTTTATTTTTATTTTGTTATCTTGGTTATTATCCTCGATACGGGAGGCCAAGGTTATATTTTATCTTGGTTATTATCCCTGATACAGGAGGCCAAGCTTATATTTTATCTTTGGTTATTATCCCTGATTCAGGAGGCTATATTTTATATTTTTAGCAAGGGTCATTATCCCCGATACAAGAAACCTTATTTTGTAGAAGGGTCAGTATCCCTTGTACGAGAACCCTTATTTTGTAGAAGGGTCATTATCCCTTGTATGGGAGCACATACTTCTATTCATTCAGCAAGATTGTGTAGACTCAAAGGGAGTCCAACTTCAGAGGGAGTCAAACCTCAAGTTCCAGTAGGGAGGAGAAGCCTCTCATAACAACTCATTTGAGATCAGACTTCAAAAGAGATAAACAGATGTAGAGGGAGCATATGGCTCTATAAATTGCACATACTCAAAGGGATTCATGTTCTAGAAGAAACATGTAGACTCAGAATGAGCCTGATCTCAGAAAGAGTTAGTTGGCTCAGAAAGAGAACCTACTTCAGTGAGATGGAGTTGACCTCAACGTTCCAAATGAAGGATATTATCCATATGTACTATGTTATTTGAGGTATGACTAAGATTAGATGAGATCTTCCTCATTTGGGGGATACTAATGAGATTCGATATGATGGACTGCAAGTCCATGACTACACCTATGATGAAAAATTTGAAGAAGTTGAGTGCTTTAGATTCAGATTTGGTGGATCCAACGATGTTCAATAAGTTGATTGGATCCTTGTTGTACCTGGTTAATTCCAGGCTAGATATTTTCTTTACGGTGAACACCCTGAACCAATATTTGGTTGAAGCCAAGAAATTTCCAATGGGTGGAAGAAAAGCATGGTACAATTGGATATGATTTTTCTCAGGGGATGAAGTGAGGCTGCAAAGATATACATATTCTGATTGATCAAGAAGTGTAGTAGACAGATTGAGCACCTTAGGGTGATGCTTCAGCTTGGAATCAATTACAATTTCTAGGATAAGATGGAAGCAGGCTTCTGTAGCACTCAATACAACATTGACAGAGTATGTCATAGCCAATGCCACAAATCGTGAAGTGTTGTAACTTCAGAAGCTTCTTACAGGACTTCATATGAGACGTGGTACATAAGGGAGAAGTGAAGCTCTAATACTTATCCAAATATGACTAGATTGCAGATATCCTCCCAGAGTGGGCATGCTAACTTGGATTAGGAGGATGATACACAATATTAGCCATGTTGATTTGGCTAGTGATGGGCGTTGATATTTCAACATCGGGGAGACATTCCTCTAGATTGGTCATGCATGTGGCTATGCTAGTGATGATATGAGCAAAGGGAGAATGACTCATTCACTCAGGGGGCTCTGCTAGTGGTGAATGGCTCAGGTATGGTGATATCATTGAGAAGACATTCCCCTAGATTGGTCATGAACGGGGTTATGCTAGTGTTGATATGACCAAGGGGAGAATGCCTAATTCACTCACGAGAATCTTCTAGTGGTGAATGGCCTAGGTATGTTGATGTTATCCAGGTTCGGGCATATATTCTTCCTAGATTGGTCATGCACGGGGCTATGTTAATGCTGCTATGACCAAAGGACAACGATTTAGTCATCTGTGGGGTTTTGCTAGTGGTGAGTGGCCCAGATAAGGATAAGGAAGACATTATCTCAGATTGGTCATGCACGGGGCTATGCTAGTGTTGATATGACCAAGGGTAATGATTCATTCACTCACATATCTCTTCTAGTGGTGAATGGCCTAGATGTAATCCTTCTCTTATCAAGGAGTGGATGGACTTGAGATGCTATCACATGCATATTCCAAGATGGAATGCATGTGCAAAGATGTCACATCAACATGGTTCATGTATGAAAATAACGAGGTGCATAGGGGAGTTTGAGAGGAAATAAACCCCCTACGTGGGGGTTCGGGGGCAGCACCCTTGAGAATTTTTGTTTTCCTTGAGAAATGTGTCACATTTTTTCCTTGTTTTTTGTGTCACCTAATTTTCATGTCCATTGTTGGGATTTTTTTGGCACATGGTATTTGTCGATAGTTTTCTATTTCCGATTAAGGAATTAGGGTTGTTGACTAATCCAAGTCATTGGATTAGGGTTTTGGATGTCGTTGGCTCCTATAGGTATATTCTATTGTAAAAAATGTTTCACCATGAATGAACATAGAATATGTTGGTTTTCCCGGTTTGGGTTTCTAGGGGAAAAATCTTTGTGTAATGTTTGTATTTCCCATTTTATATTTTATGTTCTTTTACTAAAAATATGTTTGCAGTATATAATTGTACAAGGTTAAAATATACATTTGGTATCAGAGCTTTGTTGGCTTCAGGAGGACACGTTTGTGGTCAAGGGTTTGGTTCGGGACTGTGATAAGCCTTGTTACAGTGGGAGATCTGTGGTATTGATTTTTCAGGTGAAAAGACATGGCGAGCAGATCGAAAATGGAGATTGAGAAGTTTAATGGAAAACGTTTTGAGCTGTGGAAGATTAATATGGAACATCTATTGGTGGAAAAAGATTAGTGGATCGCAGTGGATCTAGGTAATGCACCTACAAGAACTTCAACAGATGACTAGAAAAATTTGGATCAGAAGGCGAAGAGCACAATCCGACCATGTCTCTCAAATTCAGTATTACTAAATGTGTCCGAGGAAGCTACAACCAAATAATTATGGGATAAGTTGGGGAGTTTTTATCATTCCAAGTCCCTAGTAAATAAACTTTTCCTAAGAAAGAAGTTGTATAACCTGAGTGTGAGAGATGGAGACAAGGTGGTAGAGCATTTGAACACCTTCAATATTGTGCTAAGTCAGTTAGTATCTGTTGAGATTAGAATTTCAGATGAAGATAAGTGTATCAGTTTACTATGATCTTTACTAGACTCGTGGGATAGTTTGGTTGTTTCCATAGGTAGTAATACAACTTCCTTAAATTTTGATGAAGTGATCTCATCCTTGTTGTCGGAGGAGATGAGGCAGAAGAACATGGAAGAACAGATCACATATGCATTATTTGCAAGAGGATGCTCCCAAGATATAAATAGATCTAAGTCCTCAAGTGGGAGATCTAAGTCTAAGGGTAGATCTAAATCTCCCAGAAATTTTGTAAAGGTAAGTTGGATATTTGGAAAAGAAGGGCACTACAAGAATCAGTGTAGATCCAAAATTGAGAAAAGAAGGGATTTGAAGAAGCTCCTTCTAAAGAAGAAAAGACCTCCAAGGAAGAAGGAGGGGACGTGTACTTGGCTTCTTCAAGCACACATGAAGATCATGAGGCATGGTTGGTTGACTCAGACACATCCTTTCATATGACTCCCCACAGGGAGTGGTTCTGTGAATATGAAAGGTATGATGGAGGTAATGTTTTCCTAGGTGATGATTCAACAACCAAAATCATAGGAGGAAGAAAAGTCAAGTTGAGGCTCATATATGGAAGGATTATAACACTACTTGGTGTTATTCACATCTTATATTTGGCCAAAAAGTTGATTTATGTAAGAAAAATGGACAATGCAGAGGTAAAAACAATATTTAAAAAGGAATCATGTAGGATGGTTCGAGGAGCAATGGTGTTTCTGAAGGGAGTTCGGTTTAGAAATCTGTATAAGCTGCAAGGAAGAACTATTAGTGATGGGTTTAATAGTTCCATTGTTCATAATATTGGATTTGAAGAATAAATAAATATTACAGTCTCTGGAGAAAAGGTTATGCTGTGGCATCAAAGGTTGGGGCATATCAGAGAGAAGAGTCTTTGACTACCACACGATAAAGGTATGGTTGAAGGTATGTCTAAATGCTCTCTAGATTTTGATTTCTGTGAACATTGTGTATATGGGAAGAAGAATCGGGTAATATCCCCCTTTGGTGCAATGAGGGCAGAAGGAATTTTACAGCTAGTTCACAGTGATGTGTTTGGACGTGTGTCGGTTCCATCATTGGGAAAATCGGTGTACTATGTCTCATTTATAGATGACTTATCGAGAAATACTTGGATATATTTCCTCAGGAATAAATTTGAAGTCTTTGACAGGTTTAAAGAGTTTAAGGCTCTTGTGTAGAATCAAACAGGGAAAATAATTAAGCTACTAAGGACAGATAATGGTGGAGGGTTCTATGGGAATGAATTTGAAGAATTGTATAAAAGGTGCGATATAGAAAGGAAGAATACTACTCCATATACACCTCAACATAATGGAGTTGTAGAAATGATGAATATGACACTGATGGAAAAATCAAGGTGCATGCTCATTGGTGTCGAGTTAGGGCAATAATTCTGGGCAAAGGTAGTGGGTACTACATGTTACCTATTCAACAGATCACCTTCATCAACAATGGATGGCAAGAATCCATAAGAGGTATGTACTGGTAAGAAATATTCTCTCACACATCTCAAGGTATTTGTTTGTGTGGCCTATTTTCATGTTCCAAAGGAAAACATGAGTAAGCTAGATAAGAAGGTGGAAAAGTGTATCTTTATTGGGTATAAAGATGGTCTCAAAGGTTACAAGATTTTGGAACCCAATTACTAAGAAGTTTGTGTATAGCTGATATGTGGTATTTAGAGAAATGAAGGATGTTGTTAAACAAGAAGGCCTACCAAGTAAGGAAGAACCGGAAAAAATAGAGTTTGATTTAAAAGATGATGAATCAGACTCTATAGAAGAACAAGAATCAGAAGAAGAAGATCCTCATACTCCAGTATTGAGGATATCGATTCAAGAAAGAAGGCTATCAGAAAGGTATACTCCATCTGATTTCCATTCAAATTTTTCTTTGTCTATTACTGATGATGATCCTAGAACTGTCAGGGAGGCAGTGGATATAGAGGATGGAAAGCTCTAGAAAAAGGCCATGGATGAATAAATGGCATCCTTGGATAAGAATGAGACTTGGGATCTAGTGGAGTTTCATACTAGAATAAATCTCATTGGCAACAAATGGGTATTTAAAAAGAAGCCAAATGCAAAAGGAAAATTAGAGAAATACAAATCTTGGTTGGTAGCAAAAGGTTATTCCCAGGTTGAGGGAATTGATTTTGGTGAGATTTTTTCTCATGTTGCCAAGTTAAATTCTATAATATTTATGTTATTTATTGTCCTACATTTGATTTTGAAGTAGAACAGAGGGATGTGAAGACAACATTCCTACATGGTGATCTGGAAGAAGAAATCTATATGAAGCAGCCAGAAGGATTTGTTGTGAAGGGAAAGAAGGAGCTGGTATGCAAGATGGTAAATTCCATGTATGGTTTAAAATAATCACCAAGGATGTGGTATAAAAAATTTGATACTTATATGTTGGGACTTGGCTTCACAAGAATAAAATAGGATCATTGTGTGTATTTTAAATTAATTGGTGATCATTTGATTTATTTGGTCTTGTATGTGGATAACATGTTGATAGTAAACAACAAGGAGATTATCCAAGATGTGAAAACTCAGTTGTCCTCTAAATTTGACATGAAGGATCTCGGTGCTTCAAATTCCATTTTGGCCATGGAAATTAAAAGAGATAAGAAAAAGACGAAACTCTAGTTAAATCAAAGAAAATATGTCGAGACAATATTGCAGAGGTTTAATATGTAGGAATATAAACCGGTCAAGGTCCCTATTCTTGTTGGTGTAAAGTTATCTGCAGATCAGTTTCCCAAGACACATGAGGAGGAGGAGAACATGTCTCGTGTTCCATATGTGAGTGAATTTGGTAGTTTGATGTATGCAATGGTCTGTACTAGACCATACATTGCACATGCAGTGGGATTTTTGAGCAGGTATATGTCAAAACTAGTGAAGGAGCATTGGACAACAATAAAAAGGGTTTTTAAGTACTTGTGTGGCACTACTAGCTATGGATTGTGCTACCAAGGAAGACTAGGATTGGACATAGTGTTGGAAATACATGGCTTTGTGGATGTAGACTGGGCTGGATATTTGGATCATAGGAGATCTACTAGTGGGTATGTGTTTAACCTGTTTGGAGGAGAAATCAGTTGGACGAGCAAAACATAGGCTGTAGTGGCACTTTCAACTACATAAGTTGAATACATGGTAGCCACTCATGCAAGTGAGGAAGAAGTATGGTTACAAAGATTGTGTGCAATTATTGGGTTGGTACGACAAGCTGTAAGGATAGATTGTGACAGTCAGAGTGCAATTTTTATGGCGAAGAACCTGTATTATCATTCAAAGACAAATCATATTGATATTCAAAATCACTTTATGAGAGACATGGTTGAAGAAAATAAAGTGTTGCTGATGAAGGTGGACACTTTGAAGAATGTTGTAGATTCATTAACAAAATTTGTGAGCATTGAGAAGTTATCTTGGTGTAGAGAATCCATGGGCATTATTGCCCTGGATTGTTGACTATGTAACCATGTAACCCCCTGTATGCAAATAAAAAAACAAGTGGGATAGTGTTGGGTATGTGTTATATTATTTTCATGACTAGATCTAGTGTCTGCTACATTGTGACGAGTGCGCAGGGGGAAAACGTGTTTGCTACATTGCGACGAGTGCCCAGGGGGAAAACGTGTTGCATTTTTGCCTCGTTTTTCATGTCGCCTTGATTTTCATGTCCATTTTTGGGAGGTTTTTCGGCACATGGTTTTTGTCAATGATTATCTATTTCCGGTTAAGGAATTAGGGTTGTTGACTAATCTAGGTCATTGGGTTAGGGTTTTGGATGTCGTTGGATCCTATATGTTTATTGTATTGTAAACAATGTATCACCATGAATGAAAATAGAATATGTTGGTTTTCCCAGTTTAGGTTTCCAAGGGAAACATAAATGTGTAATATTTGTATTTTCCATTGTATATTTTATGTTCTTTTACTGAAAATATGTTTGCAGTAAATAATTGTACAAGGTTAAAATCTTAAAACCTTTCTATGACAAAAGAAATCCAACTATAGAGAATGACTCCCTCGTTGAGAGGGAGTGTTGGAGAGTTGCAACTTTGGGTAGTCATTCTCCACAAGAAAGTAGAAGAAGAACATCTACACCATTACAAAAGCCTCAGGAATAAGTTTAAGACACAGGAAGAGAATTCATCCCCATAGGAACAATAATAATAAAATTGAAGAACCATAAATAAGAAGTTGGCCCCAGACTGGCGCCCAGATTAGTATAAATACAGGATTGGCTCATTTCATTTTGACAGTCAGACAACTCCTTTTGCAGTGCGCACAAGAAGGTTATAGCTGCAGTATTGGTAGATTCATTATTTTGGGGTTATTGGTTATCTTGGAGAGTGTGCCACACTTGGAGAAGCTCTTGTTTGGTTATTCTTCATCATATTATTGAGGAGCTAGTTCTCGGTGATGCTATCCTTGGGGAGGATATTTTTTGTATGGTATTTTGGCTATTAATGGTGACGTATTGGTAATATCTTGGAATCAATTCTTCTAGAGAAAAGTTAGTTGGGTTTTTCCTATGAAAGGGTTTTCCTAGGATATATCTTGTGTCTCTTCTCTCTTGTGCATGGTGTAATTATTTTATGGTAACAATAGGAAAATCATAAAAAAAATAATTATCAAATATGGAATTAGTTAAAACACCAACACAAATTACTTTCAATTCAAGACACAATTTGGACCGATGAACTAGGCCCCAATCTAGTACTCTCACTCAGAACTTGAAATATCGGTTGAATAGATGTGCTGCAAATCTGAAAAAATATTCTAAAACAGATGGAAAGATCTATACACTTCCAGTCGCTAAAGAAAATACGAATTGTTGTATGGAAGAGGATGAGTCAGTCCATTGGGTATTATTGTGGCCTACAATTAACTCTTCGATGGTCTTAGATATATAAAAATCAAGTAGTCGCCATTTCATATATCAAAGGTACCAATGGCATATGATATTTATCTCGCATGCAGTTGTACACTTCAAAAGTATTTGTCGTCTTTTTTTTTAGTTTATAGTCTCTAGCCAATCTCCAAGTCATTCAATGCCAAACCATTATCGCTCACAAATCCATGAGAGAAGGGCTTGTCGAGGACGAGAGGGTTGATCCCGAAGTTACCCACCAGAGACTTCCTTCTACACGGGTGGCCAACAATTGGAAGCAGAGAAACCATGGATTAGAGTCCACAGTTGATGATCTTGACCCTCTTTTCGAGAGGCGGAATGTGAACGATGCCAAAACCAAAACTCTAATCAATGTTATGCGCAGGTTTACCTCTATTATCAGTTTAGAAAACTCATTGACAGATGGAAAATTCCTCAAACCGATAATGGATAAATAGGAATTGGTTCTTTCTTGTCCTTGAAACCAGAGTGAGCGGCAGGAATATCTCACAATGCCTATTAAAAATGGTGTGAAAGAACTTCTGGAGGGGTGATAGTGACACTAATTACTTCGGAAAGATCACTCGCCTAGGCCTTTGAAAATTTAATCTTGAGCTTCAAACATGTATTCTATGTTCTCGAATGCAAGATTCGTTCTACAAACAATTTGAGATTGAATGGAGTCAGTTCACAACCTATTGAGTAAATGAACGTTTACTCAATGAGAAGGAGAATTGAACGAGTGATTACCAAATGATTACAATCGGGTGAGGAGAAGGTGAAAATGATGACGATTCTAAGTTTTACCGTGCTTACAACAACAAAAATTAGGGTTCTTCGGCATGATTAAATCACTAAAGGTTGATGAGGGCGAGTGCAGGTACAAATACCTCTAATGGAGAGAGTATAGATGGTACGAGCAGTTGCAACTATGGATTCGACGTGCTAGACAATGCTGTTGAAATATTGTAACTTCGAATAATATTCTAATTATATTCAAATTATTATCTTACATGTCAAATCCTCTTTTGTGGATTGATCATGTCGGGTCTTGTTTAAGATCAAATCCCCTTTTTTGGAATGGTCAAACCATATTTATATGGTGGTATTTATAAAGTCGGCCCCTAGTGTTTATAAAGTGGTTTTAACCACTTCTAGAAGAAGTTGGTCCCACCAAGTGAAGGGACATAACCCTAGCACCTCCTCAACTAGTATTTATGTGAGGATGGTGCCTCACTTCCAAACCTCTCACACTAAATCATCTAGTGCACATATCTTGAAGGCAGTTGCAGTTGCAGGAGGAAGGAGAAGAGAGGCACATGCTCAATCTTGGTTTATATTGGTGTTTTGGTCTTAGTCTTGGCATTGTATTGGCAATCTATTATTGAGGAAGTTTTTGTTGGGTTTTCTCCCCCATGAGGGTTTCCCAGGATAAAATGTTGTGAACTTTGTGATTGTGTTTATTTCAGTGATCCTCTTTATGTTGTTGTTTTGGAAATGCATTGAATACTCATTTCATTTGGAAATAACCTAATAAAAACACCAAAATTTAACATGGCATCAGAGCTTGAATTAATAGAGCACCTTTCATTGGGTATCTAAAAATGTCAATGTTGTCATACAAGGAAATTAGGGGTTTTTACTAAAGAGGATTTTTTGACCAAAAACTATCTTGGGAAGTGTGCCTTGCCCTACCCCATCTTTTGGCAGGTTGAGTGAACTTTTTCAGTGGCTAGACTCTCTGGAAAGTAACCCTAGTTTTGACTGGTACTAGAAAACCAGAAAACCAGGAAACCAGAACCAATACCAGAAGTATTAGTCCATAATTGCACAGATAAAGTTTCAAGGGGTAAAGCTTGGAATTTTCTAAAACAATCAGCTCCATCAAACTCGCCTCATCCGAACGCATCTCCTGGTAAGCTCAGTTTCAATTTTTGAACACTTTCATTTTCTGTTCATTTTCTTAGCTCTAGGTGAAGATGTATGCAAGCACAAAGCTTGTTGACAAGATAGAAGGTGTGGAAAATTTCCGTTCCTAGAAGTATAGAATTGGACTCATTCTTGAAGAGAATGACCTTGAAAAATTCATAAAAGAAAATGTACCAGAACCCGAAGAAGATGCAGCCAAAGAGAAGTACAAGAAGGATATGATTAAGGATAAAAGGATAATTGCATACTCTATTAAAGATCACTTGCTCTCTCAAGTGTCTTCTAATAATAATCCAAAATATATGTTTGATACCCAAACTAGAATGTATGAAGGAAAGAACATCAACCGAAATATGAACTTGGGAACCCAACTCAAGAATACAAAGATGCAAAAAGGAGAAGCAGTTCATAACTATTTCTCTAGGGTCTTTCAATTCAAGGAACAATTAGAAGCAATTGGAGACAACTTAGATGAAGATGAACTCATAATGACAACTCTTAATGGCCTCACAAGACCTTGGGATTCCTTCATCCAAACTATTTGTGCAAGAAAAGAGAAACTCCAATTTGATAGTTTATGGGAAGAATGCGTTCAAGAAGAAGCAAGAGTAGCTAACCGAGAAGCCATCCTCTTAAGATATGAAGATCAAGCCCTAGCTGCTCATGCTAAAGGAGGAAAGAAGAAGTCTCATTTTCAAAAGGATACCCACTTTCATAAAGAATCACATTCTCCAAAGAGATTCCAGAAATATCATAAGTGTCAAAGAAAGGGAAAATATTTCTCCTTCTATCAATGTTATCATTGTGATAAGATGGGACACATTGCTAAGAATTGTCCTATTAGAAGGGAAGAATACAAGAGGAGAAATAACAAAACACATCATGCCTATGCAGCTAAAGATGATGAGCCACCCAATAAGTTAACTAAATAAGAGATTGAAGATTATGTTTTGTTTTCCACCCTCTCAGGATCTATGACACTTGGAGAGGATACTTGGCTCATAGACAGTGGTGCATCTAAACACATGATAGGTCAGAAATATATTCTCTCTAGCCTTATAGAAAATGAATTCCCCTAGAAAGTTTCACTTTGAGATGATTATCATTACCCTATCAAAGGAATGAGAGAATCCACCTACAAACTTGATTCAAGAACTCCGATGAGAATCAAGGATGTACTCTATGTACTAGGTTTGACAAAGAATTTACTTTCTATTTCAACCCTAGATAAGAAAGGTTTCAGGGTTGAATTCAAGGATGGTTAAGTTCTTGTGTGGCCTAAAGGAAAAAATATAGAAGATTCAGTTGTTATTGGAATAGAAGAAGGTGGTTTATACAAGATAAAAGGTTACTCAGATGTAGCCTTGACTCACTCTACTAAAAGTCCCTATGAAATTTGGCATAGAAGACTAGCTCACATCAACTACAAAGAATTACCATATGTAAGAAAGGTAGTTACAGGTTTACCAGAATTAAAAGTTGATCATGAAAGAGTATGCAAGGGATGTGCACAAGGAAAGAACATAAATAATCCTATTCCAAAGAGCGACAATAAAGCAGAAGGAATCTTGGAACTTGACTTAGATGTATGTGGTCCAATGCCATCAACCTCTCTAAGAGGGTATGTATACTATGTATCCTTTATTGGTGACTACTCACGTAAGACTAGGGTTTATTTCTTGAAATCAAAAGATGAAGTACTTGGAAAGTTCAAAGAATTCAAATCCTTGGTAGAAAACCTCTCCAAAAGGAAAATCAAGATAATCAAGTCAGACAATGGAGGAGAGTACACTTCAAATGAATTCAAATTTTTTTGTAGAGATGTCAGGATTAAGAGGGAGATTACCACTCCCTATAATCCTCAACAAAATGGTGTAGTAGAAAGAAAAAATAGAAGTATTATGGAAGAAGAAAAGACTGTGATTCACGATCAAGATCTTCCAATGCAATAAGAACAACAATATATGTCCAAAACAAATTATTTCATAGTGCACTTGGATTCAAAACTCCCGAAGAAATGTTCACCAGAAAGAAGCCAGAAGTAAGTCATCTCAAAATATTTGGTTTTCCAGTATTTGTACACATTCCAAAAAAAAAGAGAACCAACTTGGATCCTTCATGAAAGAAGGGAATATTTGTTGGATACTGTGAGGTCTCTAAGGCCTTCATAATTTACATACCAGGTTACCATCATATTGAGATCAACAGAGATGTAGCCTTTAATGAAGATGAACACTCAAAAGATCAAGGAAATGCGAGCTTGAAGAATTATATGAAGAAGAACCTGTAGCTCCTAGAGTTGCAGAACCCATGAAGGAAGTTACAATTACCCCTGATGATGAGTTTCTAGAAGATCATGATATGAAAAAATCTCAAGAACCTCCCCATGTGACGATCTCTCACAAGAGAAATCCAACTTGGGTGAGAGAATTGATTCAATATGTAGAGACGTATGGTGCCCTAGAAGGAACCATGAGACAAAACAATAAGCCTAATCCATTCTCCAGCTATATGGCCTTAATGTGTGATCTTATAGAAAATGAACCTGCTTGCTTTGAAGAAGTCATTCAAGAGAAAACATGGATGGATGCCATGACCGAAGAATACCAGTCCATTATAAAGAATGATGTATTGGAAGTAGTTCCCAGAACAAATAACAAAGTGTTAAGATATTTAGACACTTAGGAGTTAGTTAAGATCTACTTGGTCTAATGTTTCATGAGGTAAACATGTGTTTCTTAGTGTGTTTCTTTAGTATGCATTAGTATGCATTTGTAGTTAGGAAATTTGATGGTCAAGATATGTTCCCAACGTAGAGTGATTCGATGGTTCATACTCTCCTTGATATTAACAACCATTGATCCATGGCTTGACACCCGATTGGTCCATGATCTCTATTTAAAGATAATGGAGGGTCATTTGCCGATGATCGATTATGAAAAACTCTCTTGTAAAATATCTCTGTAATTTTTTTCTTTTCATTAATAAACTGCTCCAAGTGGCCACATTGGCTGGGGCCGTGGATGTTTCCCCGTAGGGGTTTACCACGTGAAAACATCGGTGTGTGGATATTTGATCTGATTATGTGAGTGGTTACAGAAGGTGTTCGTCCTACGTTAGAATACCCGTGTTGTCTAACATGGTATCAAAGCCTGTTTGAAGACCCACTCCTGTTGTAGATCGAGATCGTGAATCCGAGTTGCCTCATCTCCATTTTCTGTCATTTTAGCACATTTTGGAGCCGAGAGGATCATTCCATTGCGTCTGTACCACTCGTTTAAGTCAGGAACACTTTTTGTTTCATTGGAAAAGGTTTCTTTTTGCCCAATATACGACCATTACAGTCAGATCCGGAGGTATAAATCCTGAATAAACATTTTTTAAATTTTTGCAAAGTATTATTTTGGTTTTATTTCAGTTTGATATTATTTGTTTCCGAGTTGCTACTCTTTTAGATATGCGTATGATATTTTTCCCATGCCCTGTACGATCTTGGTAAATTAGGAACAGAGAGGAAAATGTGCATCTTCCGGTTAAGCTAACCGATATCTAACCCTTGTTGTCATCAAGAAGCGAAATTATTTTCTTTTGTGAAAAGTGTTTTTTTTTAGCACGCTCTTCAAGGTCGTCTTCAACAACAACAACAAAAACAATCCTCCTGTGAAACAATAAAATATGTTTTGCTAGACCATTTGGTTAAAAGTTTCCTTATTAAGTTAAAAGGTCTTGAGTTCAAGTCGCTCTTTTTTTACTTTTTTTGAAAAAGTTCATGCTAAAATTGTAAAGTGTATTTCACTTCAAGTATAAGAGTGAATCACTATAAGTAGCTTTACTATTTTATTTTAAAGTTATTTATTTTGCATGAAGTAACTTCATTGTAAAAGTGATCCCCACTTCTCTTTACAAAAGTGGGTCACTTCATAAAACAACTTACACTACCACATGGTCCTTTGGTTACCGTTTATGCCTTTTTTTAAAAGGGCATAACTCTCACATTCGAAGTTCATTTTAAGTGCTATTTTTTTTTAAACCGCATAAATTTTCGATATCTTTCCATTCAGATCATCAGTTTTAGTTTTTAAATCCATATTATCTGCATATTTAATACGGATTCTACAAGTAATCTCTTACTTACCAGCACCGACTACTTTCAATGGAAATCCCATATGGAGGATTTATTAAGAAGTAAAAGCTTGTACCAAATTACCTTGGGAAAGGAAACAAAACCCACTAATGCTAATAATAAGTACAAATGGGATAATAGGAATGACAAAGCACGTGGATTAATCGAAATGTCCATCTCTCATGATTTAAGGTTCCACCTTCAATCAATTGATAAACCCAAAGAAGCTTGGGAAAAGATTGATTCTGTGTTTGGTAAACAAAATATTATTCGAGCACAACAGTTAGAAAATTAAGTACTAACTTTAAGTCCAATTGATTTTTCTTGCATTGAAGACTATCTATCTAAGTTTAAAACACTCAGAACTTTATGTGAAGAATGTAAGATAAAGATATACGGAGATCGTTGCATATATCTTATTCTTTCTAAGCTAGGTAGTGCATATTCTGTGTTTGTATTTACCTTTTATGCCATGCAAGAGGCTCTAGGGGCATCTTATCAAAAACCTAGTCTTGAGAACTTTTGTGATGTTTTGATTAGAGAGCAATATAAGCTAGTACAACTTGGAGTGATCAGCACTGTAGGTACCTCCAACAAAGCCTTAGTTGTCCATCAGAAAGATAAACCCAAAAATCCCAAGAAGCAACATCCTTGCCACAACAAAAAGCAATATAAGGGTCCCAAACCCACTCAGACAACTTCTGCTCCTAATGGAGACAAAGAAGCAAAATATAAAAATAAGAAGACGAACAAACATTGCAAATTTTGTGATAAAGATTTTCATGATGAGTCCAAATGTTTCAAGAAGATGGAAACTTTAGAAGCAACGATGAAGAAGCACAACATTAGTATTGATTCTTCTACTTCTTCTTCTTCTCATGAACATGCACTTTCAGCTTCTAGTTTCTCCTTCAATACAACTTCTACTTCTACTTATGGTGAGTGGCTTATTGATTCTGGAGCATCTTATCATATGGCTAAGGATAGAGACATATTTTCTACTCTAAATGAATGTAACACCAAGAAAATATTTGTTGGTAATGATAGTTCTCTTAGTGTTGAAGGATCTGGAACAATTCAAGTAGAAAATGGTCATTTCAATGATGTATTATGTGTTCCAATTCTTTCTTATAACCTTCTATTGGCATATCAAATCACTCATTCAGGTGAAGGTAAAACCTTAGAGTTTTCACCTCATCAAGTTGTAATTAAGGATCTAAAATATCCTAAGCATATTCTTGCAACTAGAATTGTTGATGATATTACTAGGTTGTACAAGTTTGACAACTTTGAGTCATCATCTTTTTCATCAGTTTTTGTTGCTCATAGTGATGACTTGAGAAAAATTTGGCATGAGTGGTTTGGTAATCTAAACTATCACTCATTGCAACAACTATGTAATCAACAAATGGTGTTGGTCTTCCTCTTGTTTCATGCAGAGATGGTGTTTGTGTCGGTTGTGTTCTCAGAAAACATCATCGAGACTGTTTTAACAAACGTACCTCTTGGCATGCCTCAGGTCCTTTGCAGCTTGTTCACAGTGATTTGTGTGGTCCACTTTCTTCTCCTTATTTTTTTGGGTGCAAGTATTTCTTAACTTTCATTGACGACTTTTTGAGACATACTTGGGTTTACTTCTTAAAACATAAGAGTGAAGTTTTTGACAAGTTTTTGGCCTACAAGGCCCTTGTAGAAAATCAATATGGACATCAAATTCAAAGGTTAAGAAGAAATAATGGAGGCAAATATGTGAACATTAATTTTACAAGTTACTGCACTACACCGGGAATCCAAATGCAACACACTGTTCCATATACAGCACAACAAAATGGTGTTGCTAAGAGAAAGAACTGCGCATTAAACGAAATGGCTAATTGTATGATCCAATCTAAGGAATTAAGTCTAAAGTATTGGGTGGAATCCATAAACTGTGCAAATTACATAGTAAATCGCACTCCCACAAAGGCTCTTAAAAATATAAAACCGAAAGAAGCTTGGACTAAAATTAAACCAAATGTAAGTCACTTTCGTGTATTTGGCAGTATAGCATGGGCTCACATTCTTGATGAGAAAAGGAAAGCATTGCAGCCTAATAGTGAGAAGTGTATATTTGTTGGTTATTTTGAAAATGTCAAAGGTTATAGACTTCTTCAAACACATTGTAATGAAATTATTATTAGAAGAGATGTTAAATTTGATGAAAATCTCTTGGATTGGGAGCATAATTCGGCTTTTGTGCCTTCTTTGGCTTACGAGCCTAATTCAGTGGTTGTGCCTTCTTCGGCTTGCAATCCATCTTCAGTGTTTGTGCCTTCTTATGTTCTAGTTTCTTCTTTAGATGATCACAGTGAGGATGAAAATCCACCTCCGCCTGCTCACCTTCAACCAGATGAGTCCTTTGAACTTGAACCAACACCAGCTCCATCTTTTCCTAGATGGGTCTGTTCAACACGAGAAGCAGCTCGTGATCTTGTTGTTGATCCTTCATATCAGCATCGAACGCGTTCACAGTTCCAGCAAGCCTCTTCTCTTTTGGCTCAAGTTTCAGAAACTCATGATCCAGAGACATTTGCAGAAGCTTCAAATCATCCAGATTTGGATACAACAATGAATGAAGAGTATCGTTCTTTAATGGAAAATGATACTTGGGATCTTATACCTCTTCCAAAAGGAAGAAAACTTGTCAGATGTAAATGGTTCTATAGAACTAAGTATGCATCAGATGGAAGTGTTGAAAGACACAAGTTTCGGTTAGTTTCCAAAGGATTTTTTCATGTAGAAGAAATTGACTATAATGAAACCTTTTCCTCTGTAAACAAAATGAATTCCATCTGCCTTGTTCTTGCCCTTACTGCCTCACATAAATGGGATTTCCATCAGATGGATGTTAAATCCGCCTTCTTGCACAAATATTTGCAAGAAGAAATCTACATGGAACAACCACTGGCTATTTCCATAATGACTCTAGCCTTGTTTGTTGCCTTAAAAAATATCTTTATGGTCTCAAGCAAGCTCCCCGATCTTGGTATGAAAAAATGGACAACTTTCTTATTGCCACTGGATTCTCTAGATGTCATTCCGATCCTAACGTCTACACCAAAAAAGTAGAAATCCATCTCATAATCCTTGTCCTTTATGTTGATGACCTTATCCTTATTGTTAGTGACTCAAAACTTTTAAACCATATGAAAACTAGCCTTAAAAAGAAATTTGAAATGATGGACTTAGGTTTTTTGCACTATTTCCTTGGCCTCCAAGTTTTGCAAACCAATGAAGGAATTTTTTCTTTCCCAGTCTAAGTATGATTGTGACCTTCTTCGTCACTTTCACATGGACGATTGTAAACCAAACCCTTCTCCCTTCTAGTCTAGAGTCAATATTACTGCCACCTGTACTTCTCCCGAAGTTGATGCCACCCTATACTGTCAGTTAGTTGGTAGCCTCTTATACTTGACTCATACCCATCATGATCTTTCCTTTGCTATTGGTATTGTTGCCCAGTATATGAAAACACCCCATGAAAGTCATTTTAAAGTAGCTAAAAGGATACTTCTCTATGTCTGTGGTACAATTCAGTCCAGGATACATTATGTTTCAAGGAGGACTCCTTTATTGGTCAGTTTCACTGATTCAGATTGGGTCGACGACCCTGATGATCAAAAATCTACTTCATGTTATGTTTTCAGCCTTGGTTCAGGACCTGTCACTTGGGCCTGTAAGAAACAACATGCTATTGCACTTTCTTCAGCAGAAGCAGAGTATTGAGAAGCGATAAATGAAATTTAGGAATCCTTGTGGCTTCGATAGATCCTTTGCGAGTTTGGAGTCTAGCAGCAACATCCGACCAGCCTTTGGTGTGACAATCAGAGTGCCAACAAGCTCGCCAAAGACCCAGTTCAACATCAGCGTAGAAAAAACATCAAGCTTCACATGCACTTCATCAAAAAGCTCATTCATGATCAAGTTATTGAAGTGCTCTTTTTCCCTACAGAATATCAAGTTGCAGACATTTTCACAAAGTCTCTTACAAAAGCGAAGTTTTCCAAACTTCGATCTATATTATGAGTTCAGGAAGTTTTCATTAAGGGGGGATAGGCTCTAATGCCTCCTTCCTTCTCCTATTGTAAATCCTTCAATCCTATCCCAAGTTGTTATTAAGGGGGGATGTTAGGATATTTAGACACTTAGGAGTTAGTTAAGATCTACTTGGTCTAATGTGTCGTTAGGTAAAAATGTGTTTCTTAGTGTGTTTCTTTAGTATGAATTAGTATGCATTTGTAGTTAGGAAATCCAATGGTCATGATATGTTCCTGACATATATTGATCCGACGGTTCATACTCTCCTTGATCTTAACGATCATTGATTTATGGCTTAACACCCGATTGGTCCAATGATCTCTATTTAAAGAGCATGGAGGGTCATTTGCCAATGATAGATTGTGAGAAAATCTCTTGTAAAATATCTTTGTAATCTTTTTCTTTGCATTAATAAACTTATCCAAGTGGTCGCATTGGCTGGGTCCATGGATGTTTCCCCGTAGGGGTTTTACCACGTGAAAACATCGGTGTGTTGATCTTTGATCTAGTTATGTGAGTGGTTACTGAAGGTGTTCATCCTCTATTGGAATACATGTGTTGTCAAACACAAAGATGTGGTATCTCCCAAGTGGATATACAAAATAAAACATGCATAAAACAAATTTTTTGAAAAACATAAGGCAATATTTGTGGCTCGTGGATTTTCTCAAAAGGAAGGTATTGACTATAAAGAAACATTTGATCCTATAGCCAGATAAAATTCTATCAAAACCATCATACCCCTTACATCCAAAATGAAGTAGAATTTACACAAGATGGATGTGGAAATAACTTTCTTAAATGGTGTTATTGAAAAAGAAGTGTATATAGAAAAACCATAAGGGTTTGAAGTTGAAGATAGAAAGACTCATGTCTGCAGGTTGAAGAAATCTTTGTACGGATTAAGGAAAGATCCTAGATCTTGGTATGGTACAATTGATAGTTTCCTAATGAGCTTGGGATTTACCAAAAGTAAAGTTGATCCTAACCTTTACTTCAAGGTTATGAATGATGAGCTAGTTATATTGCTTCCATATGTGGATGATTTATTCTTAATAGGAGAAGAAAATCTCATCAAAGATTACAATAAGAATCTTGCTGCAGTGTTTGAGATGAAATAGCTAGGGCCGATTCATTGTTTCTTAGGTCTTGAATTTTGGCAGAGCCTAGAGAAAATCTTCCTTAACCAAGGGAAGTATGTAGTTGAAATATTGAAGAGATTTGACATGTTGGAATGTAAATCCATGAACACACCCAAGGAAATGAATTTGAAGCTCCTAGTTGATACTCTGTTAGAGTTGGTTGATGCTACTCTATACAGATAGATTATTGAATCGTTGATATATCTGATGAATACTAGGCTAGAGATATGCTTTGCTATGAATATCTTGAGTCAGTATCTGGTGGAGCCCAGACGTGTTCACCTTGTAGTTGCAAAGCATGTGATAAGATACCTTAAGGGTATGTTGGACTATAGTATATTTTATACCAGAGATCATGAATTCAGACTGTATGGTTATACTAATTCAGATTGGGTTGGAAGTGCTTCATATAGAAAGAGCACTTCAATATGTTGTTTCAGTTTGGGGTCAGTGTGACTTCATGGCAAAGAAAGAAGAAATCCAGGATTTATCTCAGCATGACATAAGTGGAGTAAATTGCAGCATGTTCTACCATTTATGAAGCCATATGGAATCAGAAGTTGTTGACAGGTCTCTTTGATATGAATATACCAGAGTTGTATAAAGATGTTGGAGAACTGAGTGTTTCATGATAAGTCAAAGCACATAAATATATGGTATCACTACATTTGTGATATGGTGCAGAGGGGAGATGTAAAGCTCCAATATGTTAGCACAGATGAGCAGGTTGTAGATGTGCTGACCAAGACTTTGTCTCATGTGAAGTTTGATTACTTTTGAGACAAGGTTGGTGTTGTCTGAAAGGACCTCCCTTAAAAGGGGGAGTGATGTTGATGATACTATGGTAACCTGACCAACAGTGGGTAGCTACGTTACGATTTTATATCCTAGGGGATTGATCATCCCTGGGTAGATCCCGGAGGTCCAATAAGGATGGTATGTCATAGTACCTGTGCATGTATATGCCAACTATGGTCAGTAGTGGTAGCTCCATTAGGGTTTTATATCATAGGGAATCTTATGATTCTTTGGCAGATCCTGAAGGCCCGGTAAGGACGGTCTGTCAGAGCATCACATAGTATCTTGTTAGGATTTTATATCCTAGGGAATATTATTATTTTTGGGCAGATCTTGAAGGTCTAGTAAGGATGGTTTTTCAAAGTACCACAAATTTTGTTGTTGATACAACCGCCTCATTCTATTGCCACATGTTGATGATGTTGTTCCAACTTCATGTTGTTGTTGATGTTGTTGTTCCAGCTTTGTGTTGTTGTTGATGATGTTGTTCCAATCTCGTGTTGTTGATGATGTTTTTATAGATTCGTTCTATTGATGTTGATGTTTCAGATTTATGATGTTGTTGATGATGATGATGTTATTCTAGCTCCATGTTGTAAGAGATGATGATATTGATGATGAGAACAACTTCCGATGATTTATAGATGTACCATTCAGTTTTCCAGATGCTGGTGATGATGTTGTCCTCTCCTTCTCTTGATGATGTTGTATTGGGTCATGTCATTAGAATACCCTTCTCGTTAACGTGTAGTGTTGAAATATTGTAACTTTGAATAATATTCTAATTATATTTGAGTTATAATATTACAGATCAAATTCCCTTTTGTGGATTGATCACGTCAAGTCTTGTCTAAGATCAAATCCCCTTTTGTGTATTGGTCAAACCATATTTATATGGTGGTATTTGTAAAGTTGACCCCTAGTTTTTATAAAGTGGTTTTAACCACTTTTAGAAGAATCCATCCCTACCAAGTGAAGGGACATAACCTTAGCGCCTCCTCAACTGGTATTTATATGTGAGGATGGTGCCTCATTTATAAACCTATCACACTCTCTCATTTAGCATGCATATATTGAAGGCAGTTATAGTTGCAAGAGGAAGGAGAATGTTGGATTACTGAGAGGGGGGGGATGGTGGTGAATCAGTAATAGAGTAATTCAATCCTTTTTAACCACAAATGCAACTGTTATATCAATGTAGAATTATCATCCAATAGTTGCAGAGTAAATAAACAATGAACAAATGAGAAATCATACACATACACAGTACACTAGTTCTTTTACATGGAAACCCAAAGTAAGAGAAAACCACATAATGTTTTTTCTTATATGTCTTTAAGAATTACATTCATTGGAAGCACCGACTTCCTTTGTTTTCCAGCTGCAACTGGAAGGAGGCTCCAACCCCGTAGTTTCTCAGGATACAACCTAAAGGAAGCTCTAACTCCCTAATTCTCTAGCTACAACTAGAAGGAGGCTACAACCTCATAGTTTCTTAGGCTACAACCTGAGGGAATCTCCAACTCCCCAATTCTATGGCTACAACCAGAGGGAGGCTACAAAACCCTATGTTCTTCAGCTACAACTAGAAGGTGGAGACAACCACCTGTCCTTACCCCATCCAACCTCCCTGACTTATAAGTAGAATTATGGAACCACTTTCACACTATCACTATGAGATATACTGTTGTAAACCTGTACCAATCAACCTGCACCAAACAACCTTTACCAATAAATTGAACCATGCATCAAACTGTACCTCAACCTATAATCAACCTGTACCATAAAAATGTGCATCAACCATGCACCAACCTATAACAAACAACTTGTAATCAACCTGTACCATAAACAAATGCATCGAACATGGACCAACCTGTACCTCAACATAATTTATCCTCCCTGTACAAATAACCTTTACAAATACCACTATATATTGTTGTTTATATAAATAACCTTTACAGGTTATTTATATGGTGGTTGTTGTGAAAGGTTATTTGTACCTCAAAATAATTTATCCTCCCTTGAATTTTGGCCTTCTTTACTTCACCTTCCCCCTGAAATACGACTTAGATAACCTTTGGTTACCTCAGTCACTTGTATATATTCAATATGCCCAAGTGTGATTAAAATGAGAGAACCTTGCCTCTTATTTAAACTTTCATGTAGCTTCTTCAAGGGGTTACCTTTTAACTATCTTAACCCACTTTCTTTATTTTAGGGTTAACCCACTACTAACCACTTGTCCACTTAGTAATTTCTCCATTAACTTTATTATTTAAATCATTTATTTTGTTTCCAATTTGAATTATAGTACACTCATCACTTCACTTTACCTCAAGGAGTTACCTTCTAACCATCTTAAACCACTTTCCTTATTTTAGGGCTAACCCACTTCTAACCACTTGTCCACTTAGTAATTTCTCCATTAACTTTATTATTTGAATAATTTATTTTGTATTCACTTTGAATTATAGTACACTCATCACTTCACTTTATTATTTACCTTTTAAAATCTCTTAAACCACTTTGACTACTTTGACCTTTTGGGGCTTCTACATGACTCATGAGGGTTCTCCAACTTCACATGGCCATAACTCTCTAACCGTGAGGAGTTATGTGACGTTCCACATAACACCGGAAATGGAATGACATGTAGTATCCATATATAATATTATTACCTGCAAATATATCAAAACACATACCATTATCCATCAAGCAAACTTCAGTCCATTACTCAAACCTTTCTCCAGCTTCACATGGCCATAACTCTCTAGTTGTGAGTAGTTACGTGACGTTCTATTGGACAACTGAGAGGGGGGGGGGGG
>JASDQU010103096.1:409018-419956 GCA_032191745.1 Picea mariana | reverse complement strand
ATTTCCCCTTCCCTGAATTGAGAAATTAAATAAATAAAGTCACTTCTTTTCTTACTGGTATTGAATATTGCATATATAAAGTTACATGTCCATTCACTCACTCTGTCTGTGAAACACTTTTTTTTGTACATTAAGAAAACCATCACCCTTACTTCGAATAATCTGTTTGTTAGTGATTCTTGAGAGAGAGGAAAATCATTACTTGGAATGGAGGAAAACCATTATTTGAATAATCTGTTAGTGTAGTGATCTTTAAGGGGTAGGATTTTCATTCCAGGAATAATCTGTTAGTAATCTTTAAAGGGTAAGATTTTCATTCCTGCCATATATTTCTTGGTTTTAGGTTATTAACCTACTTTCTTATGTTAGAGGAAAATAAACTCTTAACCAAACAAAAGCAGTTTTAACTTTTAAATCATACTGTAGAACCATTACTGTGAAATACCTTACCATCATCATAAGATAAAAAAACATTTCTATGTTTTTTATTTTATTCATTTTAACCCCTTATCATCATACTCATCATCTTTTTTTTTTAAGATAAAAAACATTTTTATGTTTTTAATTTTATTCATGTTAACCCCTTATCATCATACTATGCTTTTAAGATAAAAACATTTTTATGTTTTTTATTTTATTAATTTAAACTTAACTTAAGATATAAAAAACTTACAATTAGACTACAGCTGAGCAGAGTTGTTTTAATTTAATATTATCCACAAACATATACATACATGAATTGCAAACATAAATATATATACACATCTAGTCTCACCCAGTGCTGTAAAAAACCTTGCCCTCATCCACATACACAAATTATGTATATACAGATACAAAGGCACATCTCCCCTAAGCCACACTGTAAAACACCTTGCTTCCCTCCACCTAAAAATCAATAACTCAGCTGGCCGAAATGTGAATGCTTTTAGTTTTCTGTTCTATTCAGCTGTAGATGGCAGTGCTCATCAAAGTTACACATAATTTATTTAATTTTTAACAAGAACCACTCGATTTTTTTCCTGAGGGAGGATAATATTCATAGAACCTATTGTTTTAGGGATTTCTACTGTTTTATGGATTTTGAAGAATGTACTGAGAATTGAACCTGGACCATAAGAATTGAACTTGGGCCAGGGCCGATTGTAGTAGACTCCCACTGGAACATCATCTGACAGAAAGTACACAGCTTTAAAGTCTACCGTTCACATTGACAGTACTGAGTCAGTCATCTTCAAGCAGCGCTGCATTCTGCAAAAACGAATTCGTGTAACAGCAAGGGCAATCCCTGCAAGTACTGTGTATCAATCTTATAAGCTCGCTGGCCTTCAGCTTGGCCTTGGGGGTGCAATCCACCTGCAGAAGCCAGAACAGCTTGGAGCAAACGCCCGATTCGGCCGCGTAGCGGTGCACGTTCTCGCTCCGGCAGTGCCCGCAAACCGACCACAACGCCCCGAGCGCGTACTCGGTGGCTAACGGGGACGACCTCGACATCTTCTTCACAATAACAGGAACCGCCAGCGCGTGACCGGCGACCACCGCCCGGCCCTCCGCACACCGGCACAGCGACTCCAAGAGGCAAAGGCACGGTTCGTCCACGCCCGCGTCCCGTTCCATCAGAATATCCACCAGTCTCTCGACGGCCCCGGCTTCAATGGCCTCGGCTCGGTTCTTTGCAACAGAACAGACCGCCAGCAGGGCTTTCAAACCCGCCCTCACCGCCGGAGGGCTCCTCAACATGTCCACCAGGCCTTCTATGAGTCCGTCCACCGCAGAAATCTGCCACAGGACCCGTTCGTCCGTCGTTAGCCTCTCGATGACCTCTGCGCTCCCGATCCGCGCCTCCACGTTTCGGCTCCGCAGCAAGCCCGCCATGGTCTCCAGCTCCGCCGCCCCACCGACCTTTCTCTTCGTTGCTTCATCCAGCGGAAGCACGGCAAGCACGCCGACCGCTTCCTCGCAGGCAACCGGGCCTTCTTCGTCCCTGTTTTCCCTCAGCACGCCAGCGAGGACCGCGGGCCCGCCCTCGTCGGAGATGCAGATGGCGTTCCGGACGCTGTCCCTGGCCAGCCTCTTGAGCCTCTGCAGGGCCTCGATCCGGGTCCTTCCAGCGGATTCGATCTCCTGAAAGAGCCACCTGACGGTGTGGGGATTCGCAGGCGTTTTCGGGGTGGGGATGCGCTCGACGCCCTTGGCGCTGTTGGCTCCGCACCAGGCCTGAATGAGGCGTCGCAGGGTATGATTGGGGATGAGCTCCTTGGTGACCAGAGGCAGCAGCGTGGCCGGGCAGGTGTTGTTCCCATCGTCTATCCATTTCTCGATGCTCGCCCGGTCGTAGGTCACTCCCGTGCACGTGCTCACTGGATCATTCATCAATTCCAACGAGATCGGGCATGTAAAGAACGGGGGAATCGAAATCTCGAGGTCTCTTCTGCCTCTCGCCATTGAAATTTCTCAAATCTGGGTCTGGAAATTATCAGAAATAGCAGACGAGCGGGCTCCCTCTGTCATGGCCGGCCGGGCATTAAAAAGCAGAATGTAGTCAAAAGTCAAGTGAAGAATCAGGGCGGAAGAGGAATACCCAATTCAAATCAAAGCTGGCTGCCCTCAGTCAAACTTAATTAAGAAAGATGGAAGTCTTTGATCTGTCGGCCAACTCATTTGTTCATTATTGCAAGAATTTCGGTGTTCAATGGTCAAGAAATTGAAAAAAACAAAACAGAAAAGTTATTCTAATTTTTAAACTTAATGTAACTCCAGTTATTTGAGATATTGACTTCATTATTTAGGTCGGTATCAATTTTTCGACGTATGCTAAATGTTTTATGAAATAACGATTTTTTTCGATTATGAAATAACGATTTTGTTAGATGATATTCACCTGAAATCCGGTAGGTCTGAAATCTGGTAGGTTTTTCAGCATGTTGAATATATTTCTATATTCAGAAATGGATTTCGAACAAGTAAAAATAGTGATTCGTGATGAATCCCGTTTTTTTGGAGGTGCCCAAACCACTGAATGGTCAACATTCATTAAAGCACTGTGTGGAGAGAGGATTACTCGGATTACTCTGTGAGCTTTTAAAAAAGACGAATTGAGATGGGATGGAGGTAACCGGTCGGGGGATTTCTCCGTCACAAATTGCTACAATGCAATTCGTTCCACTCAACCATTGTCGATTTGGAGCGGCTGGAAGGTTGATTGCTGGAAGTGGTGTACCCAATTAAAAATTATTTTGTTCTTCTTACTGGCAACCGAAAATAAAATACTAACCTGGAGCGTTCTTCTTAAGAAAGGGTGGATAGGGCCAGGACTTTGCTTTCTATGCAAAATGAATTATGAAGATACTTCTCATCTTCTCATCCACTGCGACTTCACAAAGAGAGTGTGGGCTCATCTTTCTCAGCTGTTAAAATCAAACTTCAGATGGAATGACTCTACTTTAGATGAGTGTATGGAAGTGTGGTTACTGAACAGATCGGCACCTAAGATTCTCCCACTAATAATGACTTGGCATATCTTGAAGGAACGCAATTCGACTATCTTCAAAGGGAAGCAACCTTCGGTAACCACTGTGGTCTTCAAGATCCTTGGAGCGCTCACAAAAAAACCTCGAGATAGTAATTCTCAGGGTTTGAGAATAAAACCTTTTTTCATATTTCAAGGTTATACAATGGCATTTTTTGATGGGGCAGCGGAGGCAAGGGGGACCAGATGTGGGGCAGGAGGTACATTGAAATGTACTGAGGCACCGGATTACAGTTGGTACTTAAATTGTTGTGCAGGAACCAACACTAAAGCAAAATTAATGGGAGCTTGGGCAGCACTTATGATAGCAAGACTTCTGGAAATTCAAAATCTGCAGGTTATGGGGGATTCCAAAGTGATCATTGATTGGCTTGATTGGTAGGTTTTTCAGCATGTTGAATCTATTTCTATATTCAGAAATGGATTTCGAACAAGCAAAAAACCATAAAACAGTGAGACAACTCCATGTTTTTTTGGAGGTGCCCAAACCACTGAATGGTCAACATTCATTAAATCACTATGTGGAGAGAGGATTACTCTGTCAGCTTTTAAAAAAGACGAATTGAGATGGGATGGAGGCAACCGGTCGGGGGATTTCTCCGTCACCAATTGCTACAATGCAATTCGTTCCACTCAACCATTGTCGATTTGGAGCGGCTGGAAGGTCGATTGCTGGAAGTGGTGTACCCAATTAAAAATTATTTTGTTCTTATTACTAGCAGCCGAAAATAAAATACTAACCTGGAGCGTTCTTCTTAAGAAAGGGTGGATAGGGCCAAGACTTTGCTTTCTATGCAAAATGAATTCTGAAGATACTTCTCATCTTCTCATCCACTGTGACTTCACAAAGAGAGTGTAGGCTCATCTTTCTCAGCTGTTAAAATCAAACTTTAGAGGGAATGACTCTACTTTAGACGAGTGTATGGAAGTGTGGTTACTGAGCAGATCGGCACCTAAGATTCTCCCACTAATAACGACTTGGCATATCTTGAAGGAACGCAATTCGGCTATCTTCAAAGGGAAGCAACCTTCGGTAACCACTGTGGTCTTCAAGATCCTTGGAACGCTCACAAAAAAACCTCGAGATAGTAATTCTCAGGGTTTGAGAATAAAACCTTTTTTCATATTTCAAGGTTATACAATGGCATTTTTTGATGGGGTAGCGGAGGCAGTGGGGTCCAGATGTGGGGCAGGAGGTACATTGAAATGTACTGAGGCACCGGATTAAAGTTGGTACTTAAACTGTGGTGCAGGAACCAACACTAAAGCAAAATTAATGGGAGCTTGGGCAGCGCTTACGATAGCAAGACTTCTGGAAATTCAAAATCTGCAGGTTATGGGGGATTTCAAAGTGATCATTGATTGGCTTAATTCCAAAGGGAATCTTCAAGCCATCAATATCGAAGAATGGAAGACTAGGATAAGAGAGCAGATGGCAGCCTTTCAAGGTATAAATTTCCATCATATATATAGGGAATCCAATAAGGAGGCTGATTTTCTTTTTAAGAGAGCCCTTTCCTCGCCGAAAGGTAGACCTACATATTTCACTTGGGACGGAGAAAGTGAGGGACCAACAAATCATATAAATTTGTTCTAATTCTGGTTTGCCATTGAGTGAGTGTGGTTTTGATTTCTCGAGCAAGGAATGGTCATGTAATCAATTTCTTTAATTTGACCGGACAAAGAAGTCATGTATTTTTTTCAGGCAGATTGGTAGAGATGGTTTTGGAAGTTTTGGAAGCCTTTCTTTCATAGTGGAAAAGGACCAGTAAGGCTATGTATTAGTCCTTTTCACATTTTGATGAATAAGATATATCCATTCAGTAATGGTTATCTTCATTATAAATTAACAATTAAACTATAATAAAAATTATCACTTAAAAAAATCAAAAAATAAAAAATATATCCAATCAACCAGCCTATAGTCGATTGCATAAATTTATTAATATTGATGGTCAAAGTTATCATATTTGACTTGACAAAACACTTGTTTTAATTGAAGGGGTAAACTTGACATTTTGATAAAAAAATATATATAACCAGCCTATAGTCGATTGCATAAATTTATTAATATTGATGGTCAAAGTCATCATATTTGACTTTGACAAAACACTTGTTTTAATTGAAGGGGGTAAACTTGACTTTTGATTAGGCAAACATTACACTTTACATCAAAGATGTTACGAGTCATTATATAGAGATTCTTTTTCCTATCGTATTCAAGTGAGTTAGAATGGTTTCACAAAGTAATAATATGTTATGTATAGACTTAGGATGTGGAGGATAATATTCTTCTTTTAATTAAAAAAATATCAACAATAATTTTCTTTCATAATAATAATTAAAAATAAACATTTTAATATATTAATTTTTTTATATTCATCAAAATATTTATAATAATAATACAAAATGTATTAATATAATTGTTCATTTAATATTTAAAAAAATTATTTATAATAATGATAATTTTTTTATTAATATAATTATTCATTTTAATATCAAAAAAGTTCGTTCGTGATTCGATACACTTGGCAGTGAATATTTTGCTTTAAAGTTAGATATGGGAAATTCCAACGAGACTAATAGAAAAGTAACACATTTAGAATCTTCAAATTGGATAACCAATTACCTAACATATGCTATGGATCATGGCACAAAAATATTCTTATGGCAATAAAATCTTCAAATTGGATAACTAGGTACACCTCACATCAACGATGCTATGGATCACATAAAGAGATTCTTATGCTAACGAGGGTAAAGGTGATGGAATATGGCATAAAGGTCTCCATATGTTAGGGGCTTTATGTAAATTAAGGTATTTATAATGGTATAGGGACTTTATGTAAATTAAGGTATTTATAATGGTATTTATGTAAATTAGGGTGTTTATAATGGTATGGTTTAGTTGTGCTTTTTAATAAATTGATTAGAAGTTTAATTTTCATGAATGTTTTGGTCTAAGTTTTGTGGATTGTTATAAATCATTCGTCGATAATCACTTAGATAATCACTTAGTGGGCTCCTTGCATTGGTATTTATTATTAGGTATGGAAATCCTATAAAATGACATTTATTCAACACCCAAACCTTTAGTGGAATACAAATTGTACATGGAGATGTTTGGCAGATGGATTCCATGACTTATTGGAGTCCAAGGAATAGAGGAGGGTGGTGTAATCTGTTGATTTTTTGGTGGAAGTTGTGATGATTTCCTTCCTACTAACATATTGGTCAATTGGTTGTCACAGTAATACACAGTCAATGTTATGCTCCTATCTCTATATATTAAGGACCTAACCCCTCGTGTAGGTAGAATAATATATTTCCATGTAATAAAGGTCAATATTAATAAGGCCTAGCAATAAGGAAGAATAAGTCCAATGCAAGAAGATCTAATAGAAGCTTCCACTTCTAGAAGGATCTTCCTCTAGATGGTTCTTTTGATAGACATATTTAGTATAAATAGGAGTCAAGGGTATGAGAACTTTTGTCTTGGATATTATTGTAATAGAGCTCTGCTCTGTTGGAGGTTGCTCCCTCGAAGAGGCAAGTGAACATTGCTCTCAGTAATCAAAGTGCTCTTTCTGGTGTTATTCTGGTATCATTTTGGTATTATTGTGGTGTTGTTTTGGGTATATTGTTGTTCATCTGCCATTTCTAGCTATTTATTTATGTTCTACATACTTTTTTATATATGGAATATTACACTATATGACATGTTTCTTGGGTGTCATGATCTTTATGCCAACAAGGATGTCCACAATGACAATGACCTCTTTCTTACTAACATAATGGTTGATTGTTTGTAGCATTGATATGTTTGTTCACTCAACATTCCCCTCCATTCCCCTCCCTTCTCTGTATGATGTGTTTGTTCACTGCCATGATTGTATCGAGAGAAGTGAGGTGCATTTTATAGTGCAGTGATGAAGAAATTGTAATGTTTATCTCATATGTCTCGTCCGTAACACTAACATTAACATATGTCTAGCCAACATAATATGTTATCGAAAACTAAAAATGTAGTATTAATAAATCTAATGTGGGCTAAATGATAATAATTCAGAAATATTTAAAAATAACGCCATAAAAACAAAATCATATCAACTTGGAAGAAGAGGAATATGGGGCAATTTGGTTTGACACTCCTCCTCACTATTTTTTATCAACCCATAATATCAACAGTGAGTTGCATGATAATGACCATTCACACACACACACACACACACAACACACCAACACAGATTCATCTTAACTCGGGATATTTGAAGCATAGAGAGATTTGCATCTCAACTTCTTTTTATCTCTCTAGGGGATTAATAGATCTAGAATTTAGATGCATCTACGCTAGTTTTATGCCAATGAGTTCATCCACAACAGTAATGATCTCATTCCTACTAACATAATGGTCGATTGGTTATGGCGTAGATATGCTTGTGCACTTGGGTTTTCACTGCCTTCTATGTATGGCACATTTGTTGGATGCATGTGTGTAAATAATAAAGTTCAATATACAATAAATAATATCTTGAAAATGCTTTTAAGATGATAAAGTCCCTCATTTCTATCCTTATCCTATCTCAAGATGCCCCGCCCCTCATTATGCAAAATGCTAGAAACGCTAGAGCAAAACCATATGTCAAAATCCAATTAAAGAAAAGTGAAATAGGGTGGGGTGGGGGTGAAAATGGCCCTTTTGGACCTTTTCTAACATAGGGTCAATCTGTGACCCAAGTATGTCCAAGGATTTTTGGGCCTCGTTCAATCTTGTCAAATCCCATTAATTTGAGTGACCTAGCATCAAGTTTCCTTGGTTAGACTATGTTTTGTCAAGTTTTGTATGAACATATCCATTTTTGAGTACCCATACTCTAGAAGGGCCTATTACTATGGTTTTTAGAAAAATAACCAGTATAGATCCATCTTAACCCAAGATTTATTAAACACCAAGAGAAATAAAAAAAAAAACCAAGGCTTAAATTTCTGAGCAACTTTTCAATGATTAAAATATTAAGGTTAATATGGATATATGTTGATTTTAGAAAAGATTTTGACACGGTGCCCATCGTTGACCTTTGGAATAGGTTAGAAGAGCTAAAATCTCCTTTCAAATTGAGAGCTATTACGGTAAGGCTGTATAAGTACATTATTGCCAAGTTTAGGAACATTGAGGGCTAGTCAGAAGAAATTAACTGTAATACAGAAGTCAAGCAAGGTTGTCCCCTTTCCCCTACTCTTTTTGGCATATACATTGACTAGTTAGAAGATTGTTTTGGAGATGCATGTTGTGTGGATTTGACTCTTGTTGGTATAGTCATCATCCTTATTCTTTACACCAATGATATTGTTCTTATGGTGAGGAGTTCCTATGACCTCGGTAAACAACTAAGAATCTTCAAGGACTTCTGCTCTAGTATGATTATGACTGTGAACACCGACAAAATGAAGGTTATGATAATTAAATCTAAAAAGATCACATATGATACTTTTGTATATTACAAAAATAGCTTGGATGAAGTGCCTTCATACAAATATCTCATAATCAATATTCATCACAAGCTCAATTGGAACTAGAACATTGAGAAAAGAATAAATGGAGGGTGGAAAGCTTATTATGGGCTTGAAAACAATTGTAAATTAGTAGACCTTTGACTATGGGATAAGAAAAAAACACATCTTTGAGACTCTCATCACTCATGTTATCATATATGTATGTGAAGTTTGGGGATGCAATATCTCTAGAGAATCTTGGAGAAAGATAGAGTAGATCCAAAAGAATTTTATAATTTATAATCTCAAAATTAAAGGCAATAGACCATATGCTATCCTCCTCATACAAGCAAACTTTTTCCCCATTGAGAGCACATCTATGATTTGGTACTTAATGTACAAGAACAAGTTAAACAACATGGATGACAAGAGGCTCCCCAAAAATGCTTCAAAGTCCAGCCAAAACCACTAGTGACTCAAGCAAAGATGGCATTAAGATGTCAAATCTTGGCTAAATTATTGGGGAATATAGAAATAAGTCATTCTACAAAATATTGATAACATTAAAAAAAAATATTACATCTAAATTTAAGAACTTGTGGTGTGATAAAGAATTAGATGATAAAATAAAATTAAGATACTACCAGGAGATGGTCAACCCTAATCTAGAAGATCAAAAGTATCTCTCGATTTTGACCAGTGCAAAGAAGAAAATCGACATTGCTAAAATAAGAACAAACTCTCATGAGCTGCATAGTGAAACTAGGCATTGGACAATTCCTAAAACACCATGGGATGAAAGAATTTGTCATCTTTGTGACAATAAGAGGGTTGAAGATGAAAAACACTTTATCTTAGAGTGCCTTGTGCATACCCAAATTAGATCACCRTTTCAAAATATTTGTCACAATATTGAACTTTCTAACCTTCTAAGTCATCAAAACTATGGTGAACTTGAAATGYTTCTCTTGATGTTTTTCAAGCATAGAAATAAAATTCTAAAGAAATCAAAGTAATCTCTTGCCTTTTTTAAGGTCCAATAAACCAATTTTGATCTGAGTGGATGTTAATCGTTGTCATCATCAGTTGTTTTTTATGGTTATTTTTTAAAACTTTTATGTTACTTCAACTTTTCATTATTTTAAGTTTACTTTATGTTACACATTCCATTCATATTGTGTTATAAAGTGTGCCTCACTTCTCTTGTTGCAAAAATGTTATATAAGTTTAAATGGTGGCTACCTTCTCTTTCATCTAGTCACTAATTCATTAAACTAGGACTTGTTATACTAACTGGTTTAGAGCCATATAAACTTTGATCTTAGGTTGATTCAAATCACTGCAATCCCTCAAGGACAATAAAAGTCTTTTGTTGTTATCTCATGGTTGCACCAACAGTAGTGAGGTGCTCTACAACCTTGTATGGGGGAGATGTTGAGGCATTAGTGTGATGAGGTGTTAGATGTTGAGATGTTAGTGTGATGAGGCGTTAGCGTTAGAGAATAACAATACTTTTAAAAAAATGTAAAGTCGACTCATTTAAAAATAATGATAATAATGTCCCCTAGGTGTAGGAAAGTCGGTGATGGAATGTGTTGTTAAGTCACTTCATGATGTTAAGTCACCAGTTCGAAAACTGTGGGCAAAAAAATTCTAGCCATGTTAAGGGTTGGTGTGCCTCAGGGAGGATGCGATCCCGGGTGATTTTTACGGCTTAGATGCCCCTGAGTCGCGGTTTCTTAGCCACAAGCTAGTCCCGTAGGTCACGAACAAACTAGCAAACACAATAATAATAATAATAATAATAATAATTAGTATTATTATTATTATAAAAATAAAAATAAAGTCATCTTAATTAAACAAAACAACAATTACACACATCGTGTGAAACTTGACATAGAATGAAATAATTAAAAAAA
>JASDQU010103096.1:229349-246389 GCA_032191745.1 Picea mariana | reverse complement strand
CAACATAAGAACAAGATCACTGAGAAATACACATTCACAAGAGACACAACATTTATCTTGGGAAACCCTCTAGGGGAAGAAAACCCAGCAAAAACTTCCTTATCATAAATTGCCAATACAATGTTCAAGAGATAACTCAAACCAATACAAATAGTCCTCTCCAAAAGATGTGCCACTCTTCTCCCTCTCTCCTTTGTCGGTAACAGATCAGAACTTGTCTCTCAAACTTAGCAAGTGAGTTGTGTGAGAAAGTGAGGCGCTAGCCTCTCTATATATACAAGACTGGCACGTGTGAATGGTCTTCTCTGGCAGGTCCGACCTCTCACTCTGGGTGGGTAAACCCACCTTTAATTTAATTCTGGGTCTTCAATAATAATTGCTGGGGTCGACTTCTTATTCTGCCCTTTATAATTGTCCGATGACCAATCCGCAAAAGGGGATTTGGTCCTTATACAATTACCGACATGATTAATCCACAATGGGGATTAATCCTAATAATAAAATAACAATAATAATAAGAATGCTCTTCGCAGTTACATTATTTCAACACCAAAGAAAGGAGAACATCAGTTGTCAGATCCTTTTTAAAATAGTACCAAGGATAGTAGCCAGCGCCATCCAATAAACAACTTGACTTTCCAGGACAGATTTGATAAGTACGAATCTCCCCCCCAGTGAGAGCCATCTATTGCACTAGTGTGTGATTATTTTCTCAAATTTTATGAGAATCCAATGCCAATCAGTCACTTTGTAACAATTCAATTTAAGAAAATAGCCAAGATATCTCAGTCCCATCGAGATCTGAAGAAATCTGAACGGGAAGATGTTCTTGTATAAGTCAATTTCTACCTCTGAAAGCCCCAAGTGATGAAGGGTAGACTTTGTCAGATTGATCTGGAGCCCCGATGCGCGACATAAGTATTTAAGAATAATATCAATCTCCAATCATTCATGAGGATCAACTCTGGTCGCAATGAGGATATCATCCACGAAGAGAATACGTAGTATCTTAACCAATCTTGAAACCTTAATACTAGTAATTTTCCCAGCGAGATGACTCGATTTGAGTAGGATGCTCAATCCTTCCAATGCCAAAATAAATAAAAGGGGGGAAAGTGGACAACCCTGCCGTAGACCTATCTCATTTTGGAAGAAAGGTGTGGCTTCCCCATTCACCAGAACAACAATGGTCGCACTAGAGACACAACCCATGATCCATTTCATGAAGTTTTGTCCAAAGCCAAATTGCAGCAGTATCAATCGAAGAAATCCCCAATTAATACAATCGAAAGTTTTTTTAAGATCTAATTTTAAAATCAGAGCCTGGAGATTTTTTTGTTTTATGTTGTGTAAGACTTCCTGAGTCGATCCAATCGCATCCAATATCTAGCCTCCTTTAATGAATCCCAATTGTTCACCCAAGATAAGGCGAGAGAAGTATGGTTTAATCCTATTGGCCAGAATTTTAGTGATTACCTTGTAGCAGAGATTACACAGTGCAATAGGTCTGTAGTCACTAAAGGATGACGGATGATTGAATTTGGGAATAAGGGTTAGGAAAGTAGAGTTTATAGCCTGATTGACCACCCCTCTGAGTCTGGTATTTTCTACCAATTCCCAAAGACCATCACTAACTAGATCAAAGAAGTGTAGATAAAATTCGACGGTCCAGCCATCGGGACTAGGGCTTTTATCCTTTTTGAAAGTATTAAGAGCCTTCCAAATCTCTTCTTTTGTACAAGCAACATACAGTATATATGCCTCCCGTTCACAGATGATCTTAAGGAAGAGATCGACAATGGTAGCTTGGTCCGTGAAGTTTGTAAGACCCCGTTCACTATAGACTTTTTTGAAATAATGAAAGGACATTGGAATTAGCTTTTCTTGTCCAGTGATTTTGTCTATCATGTCCATCTTTAGCTCCCAAATATGTTTATGATTCCTCCTGTAACTGGAAAATTGATGGAAGTACTTTGTATTCTGATCTCCACAAGTGATCCAAATAGCTATGTTCTTCTGGCGCCAATGAGCTTCTTCAACTAGTAAGTGTTCGTTCCACTTCGCCTCAAGATTCTTAATATGATGATCCATATTTGAGGTTCTAATACCCGCGGAATGATCTTGAATCAATGACTTAATAGTATGTTCCAGCTGTGAGAGCCATTGAGTAGTCTTGATAAACTAAAGTCCGACCCAGTTTTTTACTTTATGTTTTAAGTATTTCAAATTCCATGCAAGACATCTCTAAACGTCAACTTCATGAAGATAGGATTGATCAGTCCATACCTCAATGACCAATCGCTCAAAATCAGGGTTCTGCAACCAACACGGGTTGAACTTAAATGGATAGGTAGAGCGATGTGAGAAAGAATCCAATTGTAGTAAGACAGGAGCATGATCCGAGATGAACGGGTACTCAACCCAGGATCTGTATCTATCTGGATGTTGAAGAAGGTTCTCAGATAAGAAAAAATGGTCAAGTCGCTTCAAGATGCTATCCGAACCAATCCTACCATTTCTCCAAGTGGGAACCACTACAACCGGTAATAAATCCACCAAGTTGTTAAGTTGGAAGATATCTTTAAATTGTAAAGCCATTGTATCAAGAAGAGCTGAGTCTCCCCAAATCTCAGATGATGATAAAGTAAAATATAAATCCCCCGTAACAATAAGATTAGGTTTAGCCAGTAGACCTGATGATGAGACTTTTGTCCAGAAGGCAAGCCTATCAGTACAAGGACCATAAACATTGAGAAGGTTGACATGTCGCTTGTTAGCACAACAGGTACCTGTCAACAAAATGCTGCCACAACGTAAGAAAGGCTCCAGCTCAAATAATCTTGGATCCCAAGCCACAAGTAACCCACTCGATCTGCCCACAGAGTTAACAACACTAACAAACCACTATGGCTTTATGCAACTGAAGAATGCCTAAGCACGTTGTTCATCCACTAAAGTTTCTTGTAGGAAGATAATGCTAGGATGGGTGTTGCAATAAGTTTCCTGAGAGAGGCCTTTTTAAGGGCACCTCCAACCCCTCTAATATTGAGGGAAAGAAGTATCATGGGCGTGACCTAGCTAGGGCTTTAATGCCTCTAAGCGCCCCAAGGTTAGAAGTATCTGTGGATGTAACAGTCGGAAGAGTAATAGAAGAACAAGCTTTTCTCTGAGCAATGCGGGTTTTAATAGGGGATGTTTCAAGTCCTAAGCCCTGAGACCAAGAGAAATATTTCCCAACAAGGTCAAATAAGTTATCACCGTGTGAAGAGTATGGTAGGTCCCGACTGTCACGGATAATAGGTGACTTGCCTTGATAGGTTGGGATTGGAACCAGAAGCATCATCTCCATAAAAGAAGTTGTCAAAAGTGAGTGCCTAGTGATAGAAATTCCAAAATCCAACGAGGTTGGAATCGACGAATCAATCCCAACAAGCCCAGGGTCAACCGATGGAAGAGGAGCAAAAGAATAGTGATCATGGACAATTTTATGGTTAGGAATAGACGGTAAGACAACCCCACCAGTGGCTAGGAGAAGTGAGTAAGCCAGGTCATCTCTGGTAGGAAACAAGAGAGGAGGTGTAGGAAAAGTCCTAGGGGGCTCTTGTACAACAGAGGAAAAAGGGAAAGGCTAGTTCTGCGGAGAAAGTGAGACGGTCGGTTGGGGCCCCATCCCCAGGATAGTAGTAGAATCCAGCAAATGCCTTTCCCAAGAAGTAAGAGTAAAATAAAAAGTAGGACAGAGTTGTTTAAGCTTACCAGTGAGGGAAACCAGAGAAGTAGGTTATCGGTCATCTATGTCCAAAGTATCTTAAGTCCCCAGATTATAAGAGTCAACACTCGGTGAGTCTTCCCTCGCAAGTTTGTGTAGGTAGGACCCTTTAGATTCCTCCTCTTTTGGTTCACCTCTACAGTCCCGCCAAAGGTGTCCAGTTTTGCGGTAGCAGGAGCATCGAAAGGGGATACCAAGGTAGTCCAGATGTTGTGTCATCGAGCGATCTCATCAATAAATCTCCAAAGTCTCTGGTAGCCCAGCGTGGACATCCATATCGACCAGTATCCTCGCCATTTTTCTATTGGAACTTTTTAAGAGATTATTATCCAGACAAATGAAACGCCCATGTTCATCACCAATGATTGCGAGAGCCTTTTCAGTACAATATTGTAGGGTTAGGCCTGGCAATAGAACCCACAGGTGACGTAAACATAAATACTCTATAGTAGGATCAAAGGTAACAAGCCACCTTTTGAGCATGAGACTGCAGCCACTAATAGTCCAAAGAGTATCAAGGATACGCTAAGAATTCTCAGGCGAGTTGAATATAATGCTGAACCAACCAAATGAAAGAGATATGTGCTCTGGTACATACCGTAGAAGAGGCAACTAGTTATCTAATATCCAATCCGAGAGTGAACCCTTACATAGAGAGCGGTATGAAAATCTACCAACTAGGTTGCAGAGTGATAGACGAATGCTCTCCTCCAAGCCAACGTCGGAACCCATGATGAGTCGACACTTGGTCTTGTTAGGTTTCCACGGTCTTTTGCTACCCGATATTTTGGGTATCCACTTCTGTAATTTATGAATTTGCTCCCGAGTACCCTCTCGTTGTTATAAACCAGGGTGCCCAAAAGAAGAGACCAGTCCCGGTAGTGGATCTGTCGACAGAAGGGAAACGGAGGCAGAAGGCTCAGAGGTAACAATGGTCGAGGATAGCAAGTGTTTTTTCACGTTTGGAAGAGTAGGAGGGAGGGAAGATGCAGCTGCAAGGTGCGTGTCCAATGAGGTAAAGAGTATGGCGCTCTTTTAGAGGGCCTCGTCAGCCACACTCATTAGTGAGCTGACCTTAGCCTCCATTGGAAAGTGTTGGAAGGTCCCTCCAGAACTCGCCACCTCGCGCAGTCAAGGCAAGGAGCAGGCTCGGAAAAGACCTCCACTGATAAATGATTAATGTAACAAGTAATCTATCACAGCTACAACGTAGGTGTAAGTCCACAAGGATAAGACATTCCTCTGAGGAATAAATAAAGATTACATGAGAAGGCAGAGTAGTTATGGTAGGTAGTTAAGGCCATTCGTTGGTCCATGGAAGTGACGTCTGCTCCAAACCCCAAGAGATGGAGGATAGCCAAACGATAGTTCAAAGCTAGAGGAAGTTTAAAAAACAAAAGAACTGTCGGATAAGGATCCAACGATCAGAAGTAGGTTAAAAACTAGTGTAAAGCATGAAAAGGTCAAGAGTTTCGCCAATTTTGTTGCTAGTTAAGTCGCCTCAATCTCTCTACACCATCGCCATTAACTACACCTTCGCCATTAAAACCGCCTCAAGCTCGCTGCACCTCCCCTGCACCATTAATTAGTTTGTTTGAGTAACTTACTTTCAAAGTTTTAAAGTTTTAAAAACTAGCATAGAAAATATATATTTGAACTTTCTCTCATTATTCTCAATTTTAAGAATGAGAATTATTGCACTTTAAGAATTTTAAGAATGAGAATAAGCCCTTCGACTTTGTTTTATAATTTTAGTAGACATTGCTTCACAAACAATATATAAGATTTTTTAAATCCTTTGTGTTTCCTCCATTAAAGTTGTTCTTATATATATAGTATCATTATTAAAGTTCGAATCCATATACTTTGTTAATTCATTTAAATGTCTTTTAGATTGCTTATTCTTCTGATACACTTTAAGACTATTTCAAATTTTAAAAAAATATATTGAAGGATGAAAGAAAGAAAACACACTTATCTAAGATCTCTAAAATATAATTTGTTCTCTCACATGTAAACAGGGCAAACATAAACTTGAGTAAATTGAGATTATGAAAAATGTATATCACAATAAGAGGTGTACAAATGTCTAAAGTAATAGATATGTATGAGATGAAAGAATGGCATACTCCAAATTATATAACTGAATTATCATTATATGTTAGAATGTACATAAGAGCTTATAAGAATTTTAAGAGTGAAACACTTTGTATCACAAATCTAAGAAGGAATGTTGGGTCGAAGTCTCGTAGTCAAATTGAACTAGCTAAGAGAGATGTCAAGAAAGCATTTAGCAAGCTATGTGCTCTTTTCTATCAGGCACAATGCATACACAAAATAAGATTGAGTTATGTTTACAATGTAGTTACAAGATTGACACTTGTCGTTGATATTCAAGACATGTCAAAATCAGTGTGTTCCTTAACATGGGTTGCAAGTTGTAGTTTCACGTAGCCATGAGACTTTGGCACTAAAGTTCAAAATAATGGAATACATGTTATAAAAGAGGCTTATGGATCTATTTCCACGCAAACCAACACTTTTATCTTAAAGTTCCCAAAATGGATGCTAGCCTTGTGGAACTCAAGAGGTTGGCCACTGCCACCTCACCAACTGTCCTCTCACTTTAAAAAAACGAAGGACCTAAGTCAAGGGGGGCATCCCTAAGATTTAACTAGGATCACTTTGTGTAGTATGAGTGGGAGTAAAGAGAACCTAACAACAATGTAAATGGAAAGATGAAATAATATGGGCTTGTGGTGATTAGTGAAAGGGAGACCAATGCCTTACCTAATTGGGCTCTGGAGTCACTTAGTCAATTTTAAGAGGGCAAGTCGATGGTTTATAGGAAACCATTTGATGTGTTCTAAACACCTAAACTTGGTTCAACGTAGGTTTTGGCGATTAGGATTTTACAAAATAAGGGAGGGAGAGGGTCACTTAAGATCCACTACTCAAAGCAAGTGTAAGGTGGACTCTTACCACAATATTTTATACATACATACCTACTACTTAAATATAGCATATGAGATGTTGTGATATTAAACAATAGATGACTAGAGAGCATAGGATGTGAGTTAACTACATCACTTTAGACTCCCCCAGCATAGCAAAGGTGGTCCTATATGGCCTTATTTTCTTTTGACATTCAGACTAGCGCAAAAACTTCTAACCTCCAACTATTTTCCCTATAACATATCCACAAATAAAATTACACAAAATATAGCATCACTTACATAGATAAGAAACAAATCCCCAAACTTGGAGCTATCTTTCTCACAAGTACTTTCATTTCTCCACTATTCCAATCCAAGTTCAAATCGAGTGAGCAAATACTTATATAGGTTTGAGCTCCAACTTCTCATACAATAAAAAATGAATTATTTTCCTATATCCACTTTTCTCTCCAAGGAATACATAAAAAATAAGATCCTCCATTACGTGTTTACTAAAAGTAGCAAGAAGTTAGTTGAGATCTCAAATTCCTTCAAAAAAATACTCTAGGAAAACGAAAAATACTATTGTCTCCTCTAACTTACTCCAACAACCAAGTCAAAAATGAATAAACTAGGAGTTAGTTGCAACTTATTTCAAAGAATAGAACCAAGTATTTAGGGTGCCCTCCTTATCATGAGGATAAACAAAGTCATGCTCCAAATAACAAACCTTGTCCTTATCTACAAGTGCACCCTCCTAGAAGAGTCACGCGTGTGATAATACATGTGCATGTGAAGACTAAGACATGGTGCATGCAAATCACCTCAACCACACATGTAGCAAGATAGATTCATGAATAATGAGCCAAGTGGATGTACAAGTAGCCATGCATGCAGTATCCCAAGGTGAATGATGCATTGGAGAAGAAAACAAACACATAATATAGGTGGAAGCCTTCCTTGAGATGTGTGTTATGTGACCTATTACAATACACGTGTGTACGTGTCATCCAAGCTCTGAAGTAGAAATTCTCCAACAAATGGAATGAAAACAAGTGAAAGTGACCTCGTCGTGTCCTCCTCAAATGAATAGACATCTCATGATGTGGAGTGCTTGACTAGAAAAGTGCCAAGTCATCAAATCCAAGCTCCAAGTGTCATGAAACCCTCCGATCAAACCCCAATGTGTTGGAAAACCATGAAGGAAGGAGGACATCCACATAGCTAAGTGACTAATCTATATATCATCATCATGAAAGATAAATAGACACTTAAAACCCAAAAACACTCATGCCCAAAGGTGCCATGTCAATTGCACCATCCAAGTGTTGAAAACTATTGAATAATATGCCTAGGTGCTAGAAATTCACCATGGAGCAAGGAATTTGACCCAAAGAAGTGTCTAATATATCAAATATGACCATAAGAATAGGATAGACACAAAAAATCCAAGAACACCTTGCCCAAGGAGTGTGATCCATCAGTCATCCTCTTATACCCTAAAATGCTAGAAAAGTGTCAAGGAGGTGGGTGTTCAACAAGCAAAGTTGTCTATCATGTGATATATCCCTATAGGAGTAAAATAGATACATGAAAAGGATGAATGCTCCATCAGAAAACTCAGTGGCATATGACCCCATCAATCCTCCAGAGTGCTTTGAAGTGAGCCAAGGAGATGAGCAGTCAAAGGGAATGAATGCATGTTGTGATTAATATGATCATGGAAGTGCAATAGATAGAAATATAGCTGAAACTCCTCCTCAAGAGATCAATGCCAATATTGCGTGACAATCACTCGAGGTCTTCTAAAAGGTGACAAAGAAGAGAGCGTTATGGTAAATGGTAAAAAATGTGTCTAACTAGCAACATATCATCATAGAAGCACAATAGATAAAAGGCACTAGAACACTCCTCCTGAGAATAAAGAACCAATATGCCATCAAAAAAACCCTTGGGGGGATCAAAACAAGGCCTAGAGCATCACCATGAATATAATATCATCCTTCCTTGAGTTGACCAACACTAGGAGCATCATCATCATCAAAAAATGTCAATCATATCAACTTCCCATGCATCATCAAGGATGTTTGTTAGGCTCAACCATCCTCAAGAAAAGAAAATTCACTATAATTTACCCCTAAAAGAATAATTGTCACTCATGTATATGAGGGGAAACATATGGATCGTATTGTGGACATGTACTGTTAGGAGAAGAGTGCATGAGAATTCTAGAATCTCTTGTTTGTACCTGTGAAAAACTCCTTCAAGCAAAAGGAATCATATGGATGGATGGTCTATGTCTCATCAAATCCAACTTATTACATCAAAAACTGGCTTTTACAAATGAAAGAAGGGCATAAACCAACAATGCCAAAATACATGAAAATGCTCATAATATAGAGCTTATTCCTCCTAATGTATTTCAAAGACTTATTCTTCCTACTTCTACTATACATTAGCAATATACAAAGGCTAGGTGTAATCATACGATCAATGGAGCCACCCTAGCTCTTTGTTTACATCAGTGTTGAAAAAGTCGGCATCAACAAAAAGTCGGTGAGGGTCCAGAAAAAATCATTTCAATAAAAGTCGGAAAAAAACGGAAAACCACGACAAACATTAAAAAATACAAAATATATTCATTTTTTTCAAAATTTTAAACATATAAAGCAACAATAACATCAGATAAACACATTGGCACATAAATGTGGAGAAATCACTAATATATATGTAGTGGATGCCAAATAAAAAATTATACATCAAAGTCAATATTGAATCTTGAAGGGCCAATAGTTAGAACTTAAAACCAATACAAAATGACATCACATATATAATTATAAAATGTATCTCATGATTCATCATCATGAGGTAGATGTTTGATATACAATGACAAATGAAACAAAACTAGCAACTAGCTATCTAATATCAATGCGAGCCTCTCCCCCTTTTATGGGAAAAGATAATGGGTTGCTTGTCAGGCATGCCCGTGATAGTAGAAGGCCATGTATCTAATATTGGATGACGACTGGTGTGTGTAGGAGTAGGTGTATAAATAAGTGTAGAAGGTTGTGTTGATGCTAGCACATCACCCTCCATGATGTCTTCAAGCCACTCCTCCTCCTCCTCCTATTGCTCCTCCAGGTCCTGTTCTTGTTCAGGTCCCTCCTCTAACCATGTAGGTGCCTCCTCCATGATAGGCATCTCAGACTCCACCCTCCACTTAGACAATACATCAATATTGTCCAAGGAAAGGGCATCCACATCCAATGTTCTATTGATTTGCTTCAACCACAGTCGAAGTTTGTAATGGACATACACCAAGTCATTGAGACGTGATAAATCTAACATGTAAGAGGGTCATAAAAAATTTAATGAGTTTTAACTTTTGAGGGTCATAATATATTAGAGGGGTCATAGACTCATAAATTAGTAATTACAAATTACAATAAATGTAATTTCTCATGAGTCATAAGTTCTAACCTGGTGCATTTCTTTCAATGTATTTTTTCAAATACACTCCAATTGCACTCACATCCAGAAGAGGAACATGTTTGAATCAGGATTTGGATGGAAAATCTCTGTAAATTTGGTGCCCTTGCACCATAGTTTCGCCACCAAACATCTACAACAAATAAGAAAGAAAGATAACATAAACAAAACATAATTAAACTTTAAAACAATTTTTAAAATTTAAAATACATAATTGAAATTTGAATTTTAAAAACATAAAGTTCTAAGTTGAACTATCTTCTAAATTCTAATGACTTACATGGCAAAAAGTCATTCCTTGAAGCAACAACATCTTCATAGCCAAATAATCAAGTACCATCTTGATACATCTCTATATCGCAATTAATATCGAGGCGAATCACGACATCATGTACCATCCTCTTAAGATAGGCATGGAGCCCTTCCATCACCTCGCCATCAAAAACAAAGTTGCATTTGTAGGAAAATGTGGGGTTGAGGAAAAATGTTGCTACATGAATGGGACGATGGAGCATCTTGGTCCATCGAGTATCAATCAAATCCCATAATAGCATTTGTATACGAAACATGTGGCTACCTTTGCCCACATAATAAGCCCATATAGCTTATTTGGCCCTATCCATGGCCTCATACAAATAGCCCATTGCTGGCTTATCGCTATCAACCAATCTCAGAACCTTTACCAAAGGTTCACTCAATGAGCACACCTCTGCCACTTCTTACCAGAAGGAGGCGTTGTACACCAATATGGAAATGGCTTTCCCATCATTTCTCCTACTGTATGTAGAATCTCGCCACTCATCACTAACAAACATTTGCTTCAACTCAAACTAGAATCAAAGCAAAGAGTGAAGAGTAATGAAGTTGGTGGCAAAACGAGTGATTGCAGGACGTCGCAACTCCTTGTTTTTGGTTTGTCTCTTCATAAGGCTAAGAACAAAAGTATGGTTATATATGAACTTGGGGACGCTCCTAGCCTGATCAATCACCTCCTTGATGAATGAGGTTTTCCCCATATGCTCAAGCATCAAATCAATACAATGTGCATCACATGGAGTCCAAAACAATGAACGGTGACTCTCCATAAGAAACCTACCCACAACCACATAATTAGTTGCATTATCTATTATGATTTGCACCACATTATACATGCCAATCTCCCGGATGAACGCATCCATCAACTCACACTACAATGTTGCATCTTTCACATGTGCCGATCCATCTATTGATTTGATAAACGTGGTCTCCAAGACAATGTACCAAGAAATTGAGAAGGGGCCTACCCTTCCTGTCTTTCCAGCCATCAGACATCATTATGCACCCATAAATCTCCCATCACTGCTTGAACTCTGCCAATCTAGAGTTGATGTCCTTATTTTCTTCTTGAAGTATTGGCCTCCGCAACTCCTCAAAGGTAGGGTGTTTATACCCTGGGCCAACAACAACAATGGAATCACACATTGGTAGCCAAAATGAATTGTTCTCGGTGATGTTGAGAGGTATGTCACTCCAGAAAAGACACCTCCCCACAACCCTGTCTACTTCTTTATTCTCCTTTTTCTTCAACACTGACCTGATGGAAGGCTATGCTCTAGGGGTGGTTCGTGGAACAAAAAAAGGTGCGAACCTCCCAGTACCTGAATTTGTGGAGCCCCTCCCACTGCACTGTCCCTTTGGGGTAGATGTCGGTGAACTTCTAACTGAAAGTTCGACCTTCTTTGCAGCTACTTCATTTTTATTTTTATCCTTTGCTTCAAGTGAATCAAATGCAATTATCATAATCTCTGCATTTGTTTTAAGACAAACTTCAACATCGTGCCCGAGGATTTTAGCTAAATTATATTTCAACTTGAAAATCCCTCCTGACATTTTCAGCCCACAGAGTTTGCAACTCAATCGTTGTCGGTTTGTCCCATCTTCAGCCATCCCATACACCCAAAATGGATCCAAATGCTTCGGTATATTTTTTGATGAAATTGACAACAACCCTAAGGAACAAAAAAACAAGAAAATGATATTAAACCCCACTAGAAAAAAAATAACAGCCCATTCGTAAATAAAAATTAGATCTTTAGATTAGATTATTAGCAATGAAAAATGACAATAAGAGGGTGGAGAAAAAATTAACAGCAAGGCTCAAGCTTGTTGTCCCATAAAAAAAAATGTTACATTGTTTTATGGGCATGAAAATCATGACAAAATGACCAAAAAAAATTCAAAACATAGGCAAGCAAACTTGCAAAAATCCATGGAAAAAAAACATTAACATGGAAGGATTTAGATACATACCTATGAATGGAAGATTCAACACAGGTTGGCAAATGAAATTGAACCCTTGCTCCACTTATAAATCCTCGATGGTGATGATGATGGTTGTTTAGTTTCCTCCACAATGATTCAGGAAGACCACAAACCCTTCTCCTTCCTTATCCACAAGCAAACAAGTCAAATGAGCAAATGAAAAAGGGAAAAACGAATTTATCCCCACAGGTTGCCTGCATCCCACGACTTTTATGGTTGACTCGTGATTTTTAAGAAAAAGTTGGTGTTTTTTTGAATAAGTCGCAACTTTTTGAAAATAGAAAAAGTTGTGATTTTTAAGAGATGGTTTTTCGGGAGGGAGGAAAAATCGCGTTTTTTTTTTAAAAGTCATGATTTTTTAGCGACTTTTTCAACACTGGTTTACATAGAAAATTCTTCTCTTATGTTTAGTAATGAATCAAAATAGGGAGACATTAAAATTTATGTACATGTGAGTTGGAATCTCCTTGGACACAATGCTAGAATCATCATGGTGGAGAACCAAAACATCATACTCATGTTGAATATGGCATGCACATTACATCTTTATTATATCCAAAGTTGTATAGGACTGTAATACACATCTTGAGGATATATCACATTATAAAAAATGGGATTACTTTCATCTATATCCTCAAGGATTACACTCTTGGGCTTCTCCATCACAATTTTTTTTATTAAAGCATGAAAACAACTTACAAGAAGAATTTTCAAATCTGGAAATTAGTTCTTGTGTGTATGTGACAGTTGTTTGGTGCTCATAAGGTTGAAAATTTCTGCAGTTTACATATGAATACATACTTTGTTGTCCCATGAAATTTTCAGCGAGAAAAAATAACATTTCTAGCTTGTTTTTTACATGAAATTTCACCACTATGTAAGGACAATGGTAGTTGGAAAATTGATGTGTTAAATTGTTCACAATTCTGGAAATTTTCTGAATTGATTATAGGTGAACATTGTTGGAAATTCACTACATAAATTTCTAAACAAAGCTAAAAACCATCATGAATAATTTATGGATTTACTTCTACATTGCTTCCTTCATTAGATGTGTCATAATTTGGACTTCCTATGAACTCCCAATATTTTTTATCCAAGTCATGATGAAATTTTTGAAAATGCATATCATTTACTTGGCTTCCCATGTCTTCACTAACTGTAGAAGTAAACAAATATAAACATAACTCTTCTCCGAATTCTTCAATAGATGCATAGTTAAGTTTATAAATTTTAGGAGCATTATAACTTTCTTCATGAAGTGATGAGGTGGATGGAAAAGATGTCTCTTCCTCAAGAATTGGCTCTTGAGAGATGTTTTCTTCTTCTATAATGGAGACACATGCTTCTTCATCTTCACTTTCATATCTTTGGCCTTCAACAAAACTTTGAGCTTGATCTTCAATGTCTTCATGGATAAGATCAAGAGTCGACTCTTGATCTTCTTCATCATCATTCTCTTCAATATTTTGGTCTTCATGCATGGAGTCTTCAATGGGATCAAGAGATGACTCTTGTTCTTCTTTCTTGGAGACTTGGGATTCTTCTTTATATTCTTGTAGTGCTTCGATATATTCTTCAAAGGCATCTTCAAAATTTTGTAAATGGGGACCCCAATGCTTGAAGAAAACTTTGACAAAATCTACACAAGAAGATATTGTCCTAGGGCCACTACAATAACTCACCCAAGCCATTTCCTTCATCTCCAAAGGAAATACACTTATAAGCTTGATCAATATATCCTCATCGATTACATTATGTTTGAAAACATAATCCAAGAATGATATAGTGTGTTGAATAGCATGAGATTCAATACCATCAAACTTTGGAAGATTTTCTCTCCATTCTAAAGGATATTCATTTGGATATCCCATAATTTATTTTAGATAAAAGCAAGGAAAAATCTCATGAAACTCCCATGGATCCATTTACATTACATTCAATTCTTCAATACGAGAAATCAAATCTAAAAATAAAACCAACAAGATACATTTTCATACTTTACCCAAATATATATTGTGGAGTCACTAAGGTAAACTTGTGATACCTTCAAAAGTTGCTTGCTTCACCCAACAAACAACTAATCTTCAAATCTACAACAAGGAGAAGCATATCTTCCCTTAATGGAGTCGTCAAGATGTGAAAGATATATAATCATCACCCTAATCCAAGGTTGTGTAGCCGATCTACAAGATGTCTTCCGGGAAATGGACTTTATCCCCGGAAACAGTGCCAAAATGTTGCCACAGATACCAACACCTTTAGCTTAAAGTCCTAAAAATGGATGTTAGTCTTGTGGAACTCAAGAGGTTGGCCACTGCCACCTCACCCACTCTCCTCTCACTTTAGACAAAGGAAGGACCTAATTCAAGGCGAGTATCTTGAAGGGTTAACTAGGCTCACTTCGTGTAGTAGGAGTGGGAGTAAAGAGAACCCAACAACAATGTAAATGAAAATATGAAATAAGATGGGCTTGGGGTGATGAGTGAAAGGGAGACTAGTGCCTTGCCTACTAGAGCTATGGAGTCACTTAGTCAATTTTAAGAGGTCAAGTAGAGGGTTTATAGGAAACCATTTGATGTGTTCTAAACACCTAAACTTGGTTCATGATAGGCTTTGGTGATTAGGATTTTACAAAATGGTGAGGGAGAGGGTCACTTAAGATACACTACTCAAAGCAAGTAAGTTAAACATACATACCTACTACTTAAAAATAAAATATGAGGTGTTGTGATCTTAAAGGGTCCAAGACTAGAGAGCATAGAATGTAAGTTAACAACATCACTATAGACTCCCCCAACATAGCAAGGTACTCCTCTATGGACTTGTTTTCCTATGATATTCAAAATATTGCAAAAACTTCTAACCTCTTAGTATTTTCCCTATAACATATCCATGGATAAAATTACATAAAATACAACATCACTTACATATATAAGAGACAAATCCTCAAACAAGGACCTAGCTTGCACACAGGTACTTCCATTTCTCCACTATTCCAATCCAAGCTCAAATGGAGTGAGCAAATCCTTATATAGATTTGAGCTCCAACTCTTCATACAATAAAAAATGAATTATTCTCCTAAATCCACTTTTCTCTCCAAGATATACAATAAAAATAAGATCCTCAACTACTTGCTTACTAAAAATAGAAAGAAGTTAGTTGAGATCTCAACTTCCTTCAACAAAATACTTTAGGAAAACAAAAATACTATTGTCTCCTCTAACTAACTCCAACAACCAAGTCAAAAATGAATAAAATAGGAGTTAGTTGCAACTTCTTTCCAAGAAGAAAATAAAGTAGTTAGGGCACCCTTCTTAGCATGAGGATAGACCAAGCCATGATTTGAATAATAAACCTTATTCTTATCTACAAGTGCACCCTCCTAGAAGTGTTACACATGTGATAGGACATGTGCATGTGAAGACTGAGACGTCGTGCATGCAAACCACCTCAACCACACATGTAGCAAGGTAGACCCATGTATAATGATCCAAGTGTACATCCAAGTAGCCATGCATGCATCCCAAGGTGAATGATGTCACAGAGAAGCAAATAGACACAAAATATAAGTGGACATCTTCCTCGATATGTGTGTTAGATGACCTATTCCAATACGTGTGTGCATGTATCATCCAAGATCCCAAGTAAAATTTATCTAAAAAATGGCATTAAAATGAATGAAAGTGGGCTCCTCATATCCTCCTTAAATGAATAAACATCTCACGATGTGGAGTGCCCAACTAGAAAAGTACCAAGTCATCGATTCCAAGCTCCAAGTGTCATGAAACCCTCCAATCAAAACCAAAAGTGATGGAAAGAAATGAAGGAAGGAGGACATCCACATGTGTAGGTAAATAATCTATAGATCATCATCATGAAAGATAAATAGACACTTCAAACCTAAGTCTTCTCATGCCCAAATGTGTCATGTCAATTGCATATCTAAGTGTTGAAAACTATTGAATAATATGCCCAAGTGTTGGAAATACATCATGGAGCAAGGAATTTAGAGCAAAGAAGTTTCTAAGATATCAAATATCACCATATTACTAGGATAGACACAAAAAATCCCAGAATGCCTTGCCCAAAAAGTGTGATCCATTAGTCGTCCCTTGAAACCCTAAAATGATAGAAAAGTTCCAAAGAGGCGGGAGTTCATTAAGAAAAGATGTCTATCATGCCATATATCCTTTTAGGAGTAAAATATACACTTGAAAATTTTAAACACTCCATGAAAAAACTTAGTGGCATATGACCCCATCAATCCCCCCAAGTGATCTAAAGTGAGCCAATGAGATGAGCTCTCAATGGGAAAAATTATCTATTATGTTTAATATGATCATGGATGTGAAATAGACACCAATATGTTCAAACACTCCTCCTCGAGAGCTCAATGCTAAAATTGCATGTCAATCCCCCAGGGTCTTCCAAAGGGTGACAAGGAAGAGAGTGATTTGGTATAAAGTCTACCTAACTAGAAATATATCAGCCTAGAAGCACAATAGACATGAAGGCACTAGAATGATCCTCCTGAAAAACAA
>JASDQU010103096.1:215773-229332 GCA_032191745.1 Picea mariana | reverse complement strand
CCCCCCCCCCCCCCCCCCCCCCTTTGGGGGAATCAAAACAAGGCCCGAAGCATTGCCATAAATATATTATCATTCAATCCATCCTCAAGATGACCAACACTAGGAGCATCATCATCATCAAGAAATTTCAATCGTATCAACATCCCATGCATCATCAAGGATGATTTCTAGGCTCAACCATCCTTAAGCAATGAAAATTCCCTATAAGTTAGCTCTGAAAGTATAGTTGTCACTCAGGTGTATATGAGGGGCAAAAGGATCCATAAAGTAACTCTATAAGTGAGGTTATATGTTTGCGAGATGGTTCTCATGATTAGAAGTTGGAGGATGAGGTATGCAAGAAACTACAATTTCTCTAATAACCAACTTGGCCTTCATTGACCATATCACTTACGAGATTCCATTACTACTTATTTTGTTAATCATTAAAGACCATGTTTCAAGGTCTAAATTTATGTTGAATAAGGGCATGCAAAAGGGTGGTTTTATAGCTATTATGGGGGCCAAATCAAAGTAGGGTGTGGGGAGGTGATTAAGGAGGAGTGGTGTTTGCTCTATGTTTCATCTAACAAGCATAGGTCTTGTGCTAAAGTGTCCTTATGTTGCATCAATGTGAGTTGACCTTGGTGCAACTATAACATTTCTGGGTGAAGTGCTATATTCCCCTTGGTTATGTTATAATGTAGATATGGTCACAAACGCAATTCCTTTGTGTAACTATCTCAAACACTTAGGAAACCTATCATAGTCACACTAGAGTTGAAATTAGTACCTTGATTTATATTAATGACCCTTGTTGAGTTAACAAAGATCCCCATTATGTTAGTCTATAAATGAAGACACTCCTTGTGGCTCTACTCCATATAGTGAACCATTTATCTTGCATAGAAAATTAGCCCACCTTAACAACCTTGAACAATAGTATGGACTTATTATGGGTATTTTTTTAATCTTCTTATATGTGATCTAACCTTGCTCTATTGGTCCAGTGTTAAAATTTGGAAATATTAATTAAGGCTCTTGTTGTGTAGTAGATTAGTTAACAGAATGGTCATGGCACTCTACTTTCTACCTTTCTCGCGCATAATAACTACTTGCACATTCAACAAGTACACAAACTAATTTGCATTAAGGAACATCAAGGAGATAATATAACAATTTCAAGGAAAATTAATGTCATTATTACAATAGAGTACAATGTTACATGTGTTTTCTCATTCTCAAATTAAAGGATCATCTCATGCTCCATATCTTCTCTCTACGCTTTATTCTAACTCAACACTATCTCTCTACAAATACAATATTACAACATATTTGGTTTCCTTTCACTTCAAGTTCTTATCTACAAAGCATTGGGTCAATGTTTCTTTAACTTTGGAATTTACACATACCTCTTCACATTCAAATTTTATGTTAATCTTCTTCCTTCAAAACCACATGACCTATTTGGACTCTTCAAAACTACATGATCCATTAATATAACTTCAATTACATGCAATGCAAATAGTGCAACTCTTTTTAAATTATTTTTATGTAACCTAGCTCTAGTCACCTTCACACTTCCATATTAACTTTTCCCTACACTCTCCTTCTTTCTCCCCCCCCTATAGTTTCATACAGTTCAATTGGCCTCACTTTTTCACACACAAACTTACCTCTAACATTTTTTCTTTTCACATCTTACAAATGTTCATACATCATTTTTCTCTTTAACCAAAATGTATGCATCTTCATGGAAATTCTACAAAATGTAACTTGTGTTGTCTGCCCAACTTTTAAAATTTTGCCTCCAATATTTACATGCTTTCTTCAACTTGGCTATCCTTCCACTTAACCAAATATTATTTATACCTGATAGATATTGTATGAAAGGTATTTTCTTTGAATTTTTTTTAGTTTCTTCAAGTTTTTTTTTTTTTTTTTTACAAGAACTCGTAAATATATATTAAAATGTGTGGATAAATCCATTGTATTACTAAAAAAGGGCCATTAGAGGCCTTCAAGAAGTAAAGACTTTGAAGCTTGGAAATACTAAAACAAAATTGGTGTTCATAGAGTTTCCACCTTCCCTAGCTATACTACATTGATTGTATTTCACATAATACAATCTATAAAATACTCTGTTGATATATATCGAAAAGCAAAACACGACATTTGAATTTTAAAAGAACTCAACTACCCAGTTCCATTTTGATCTTTGACTGGCCCTGCTACTCCCAAATTGAGTTTGGATGGGGCTCGTTGAGGTCCAGAATTTGATTGACTGTGACTAAGTTTGCATTTTTGGATGCTCCCTGGGTGCTTTCCGGTGTGCTTGGCTATTGATGAGTTCGTTCAAGCTGATCCAAATGACGTTGCATTATCTCAATACCGCTATGCTTCTCTTTAATATGACTCCTCCAGGCATAACTTTCATCTTGAAGCCTTTCAATCAGGTGTCTGTGTTGAGAGAGGGTTTCGAGTTCAAATGTTAGAGTGGAGTCGAGCGCTCCTATATGAATTCACGTCCTTTGGAAGCCCATGCATTCCTCCTCATATTCTAACTGACCAGAGCCAACAAGAAGGCCCTTGACACCCTGCATATGTATTAATGCTTATGCGATTTGATTGCTTTGAGAATTGTCCAAGTTGCTAAGGGGGCCGCAAAGCTACGACGAATTGGGATTTCTGTGTAATGGAAAAAATAAAGGCAGATCCGAAATCAACAGAGACCACTGGGTTAAGGTCTGGGTAGAGTAAAGACAAGGTGGAGGGCGAGGTGGTGGGAGATTCAAGGAATAATGAGGGGGAGCCCAGAAACTCTGGAAGGAGAGTAAAAGACAAATGATAAGGAACAACCTAAGTAGTAAAGGGAGAGAACTGGTTGAAAATGGCTTACCAAAACCAGAAATAGACTTTTCCCCCGCAAGGATGAGTACTGGCCTAAATTCCCCCATGTAAATATCAATGTTGAGTTCGTGTCAAACAGAAAGGTCACAAAATCTACCTGGTTCGATGTACCTGAGGCCTTCATGTCCGTGGGATTAGGTTTGAACGTAACATCACCTTGAAAAATTACCTGCTCATCTGGGTTGTTGCACGCACAATCCATCTACGTCGGAGCCTTCATTCCTTGTGTCCCCACGAGCTCAAATGGACGAAATAACTAGCCACCCAAAACCATGATGAAGTCGTCACCTAATTTGTTAACCTCAATTATACTTGGCCGATGAGACGTCGAAATCACACTTTCCACTCGTCTGCTCCACGATTCCCCACTGTTGCTGGCCTGATCCACCTGTCCTTTTTTGCGTTGGTGTCCACGTGCTTGATCCACTTGTCCTTGTTTGCATTGGAACTCCAATAAACACGACCTCTAACCTTTGTGTGTTGGCTCCTGGTCATGTGTCGCATTAGGTTAAGGGGGCTAAGGATTCAACACCCTCCATCCCTAAGGTTCCGAGAGGTTTCCCAATGGCTTCATTTGCCAATTTATCTGTTGCCTTGTTGTGTTTCCTCATAATGTGAAAGATTGTTGGCTTGAGGGACTATGAGTCAACTCGTATTTGATCAATTATTCTTTTTAGGCTCAAATATTTTGGGTCCGTCCCCTGTACCATCATCCTTATGAATGTCTTGCAGTCGCCTATAACATTCATATTGGAAATTTGGCGGGTCTTTGCTAGTTGGAGGCCTTTGAGTAATGCATAAGCCTCTGCTTTATTGTTGGTATCTTTCCCGATATTCCAGTAGTAATTTAAAACTCTTTTTCCTCCGGGTTCATAGAGAACCCCCCCCCCGCACCTGCCTCCCCTAGGTTTCCCTTTGAAGCTCCATCAAAAAAATGTGTATGAGCCCATTGCTTTTGGATCCAATCATCTATGCTATGGAGAGTATGAAGCTGCCAGCATGATCTTTACACTGAGTGTGATTTCTTACCAGAATGAAGGTTAAAACTTGTGATCCAAGCCTTCTTTGGGATACTCCAATTGGATAGATCTTCTATGTTCATTACCTCTAAGCGAATCATTTTGGCCTTGCCAACAACACTTTGGGGAAGGGATATTTTTCCCAGGAAGATTTGTTTGTTTCTTGCTAGCCATATCTTCCAACATATGTACTTGGGGAGAGACCTCCACAATCGCTTGAAGATTGGTTTTTCCCAGAAGGTGCCCCGATAGAACTTTTCCCAATTTCCCAAGCAAGGATTTAGAACAGATGGCCATCTTATTTGTCATGTAAGATCTCCAAAAGCCACGTTCTAGACTGTTGTCGAAAAGGGGCAATCCCAGAAGAGGTGTTGAATGGTATCTTGACTAGTTTGTCAAACGGGGTAGTTGAAGGGACCATGTAAACCTCTTTTCATCAGGTTTTCGCCCGTTAGAATTTTTCCATGTGCTAGGGACCAAATAAAGATGTTTATTTTAGGCAGAGAGTCTTGGCTCCAAACATTTTTCCATTTTGCTGAGTTTTGGAACAACCTTAAAGAGGAGAGGAGAGTGTTGTATCCTTCTTTTACTGAGTATCCAATTGTTCCCCAGCCACAGTTGTCTGGAATATCATTGAGAATAAGAGTTTCTCCTTTGAGGGTTGAAATTAGAGCTTGAGCTTGTATGGACATGTGAGCAGGGACACCTCCCAAGCTGCACTCTTTCCAAAGACCATTTTCGTTCCAAGTTGAGATGTCAAAGAGAGTGTGTTTGTGCTCGGTTATCAACCATCTTTTTAGATCACCGAATTCTGCCTCTTGGAAGATGAGGTTGACTCCCAATATCGGGTCTTGCCATAGCCTAATCAATTTTCCATTTCCTGAAATCCACGAGAGATGCTCCTTAAAGAAGGGAATAACAAGTCTTATGAGTTTTCAGATTTGCGATCCAGGTTGGGGATCATGCATGTTATCCATGCATATTTTTCTTCCTCCCAGCCTATATTTGTTTATTATAGCCATTTTCCACCATTCCTTTTTTCTCGACACTATCCTCTAGAGAAGCTTGGCTCCCATTACTATATTTTTCACTTCAGGATCTCTGATTCCCATTCCCCCACTTGTTTTGGGTGTGGATACTATATCCCAATTCACTAGGTGGAATTTTTTGGAGTTGGATTTTCCCCCTTGCCATAGAAATTTGCGAATGAGTTGGGTCATGTCATTCAGAACTCCCTTTGGGGCCAAGAGGGAGGAGAATTGGAAGAGGGGCAGAGCAGATAGGATTGATTTTATCAGAATCACCCTCCCCACTGGATTGAGACACCTTGACCCCCAGGATTCCATCTTTTCCCTGACTTTTTGAAGAGAGAGTTGCCAATACTCATGAGGGAGCGATTTTAAGCACAAAGGTAGTCCAATATATTTGAATGTTTTCCAATCAAATGAGATGCCAAAGCCCAGAATTTGAGCGATCCCTACTCCGATATTAGCTGAGACATTCCAAACATAGATTTGACATTTTGTCTTATTTAGGAGCCCACCCGAAACTAAGAGAAAGGTATCCAGAACTTGATTTAGTCTTCTGGCCATAATTTTTTAAGCTCCACCAAAGAGGATCATATCATCAACAAATTGTGAGTGATTGATTCGTTTGACACCCTAAGCTATTTTGATTCCTTGAATTGAGCCATTGATGCTTTCCCACTCTAGCGTTCGATTAAGAGTCTCTTCCATGATCACATATAGAAGAAGGGAGAGTGGGAAGCCCTGCCTTAGTCCTTTGGAGGCCATAAAGAAGGGAGCTGGTCTTCCATTTAAGGGGGGGGCAATCCAAGGGGAAGAAATGCAAGTTCTCATCCATGATATAAATTCTTGACTGAACCCAAATTTTTTCATAACCTTGAAAAGAAAATCATGTTCTACTCTATTAAATGCATTTGCCATATCCAATTTTATTGCCATACCTGGTTCCCCTCGAGAATTGCTGGAGTGGATTGCTTCTTGCACCAGAATAAAGTTGTCCCAAATTATCGGCCTACCACAAATCCTCCTTGGTTAGGAAGGAGTAGAGATCTGAGAAAAGGATTCAACCCGTTAGCAATGATTTTGGCCTTGATTTTATAAGAAGTATTATAGAAAGAAATGGGTCTAAATCTATCCAATGTAGAGGCACCATGTTATTTTGGTATAAGCACTAAGAAGGAGGAGTTGGTGGCTCCTCCCATCTTTTTTTTATTTATGAGTGAATCTTATCATTCTGGTGAAGTCCTGCTTCATTATGTGCCAACGTTTTTTATAGAAATGAAGGGTGAAATCATCTGGCCCCAGAGCTTTATCTTCGTTGAATTGATTGATTGCTTTTAGGATTTTTGCTTCTTCAATTTGTTGATTGAGATTTAGATTGTATTCATCTGTAATTTTGCTTGGAATGTGGTTGAGAAGAGAGTCAACGAGGTCTTCCTCTGATCTTCCATTTGAAATGTAGAGCTTGTGGAAATGATTAGTGGTTTGTTGTATGATTTGGTCGAAATCCTTTATAATTTCCCTTGCCAGAGTTTTGATTTCAGAGATTTGATTGGAACAAAGTCTGACTTTTGACTATCTGTGGAAGAAGGAGGTATTTTGATCCCTTGATTTCAACCAAAGACTTATGGATTTTAACCTCCAGATGATTTCTTCTTCGTTTAACGCTTGAATGTACTCTTTGTGGATTTTTTGCTCAATCATTATATGGCTTTGTCAAACCTCTTTTGTCTTCATTTCCTCTTGTATTTTTTCGAGCTGAATTCTTTTTTTCTTTAACCTTGTTCTAGATCAGGTTCAAGGAGGTTTTTGCCCATTCTTTAAGAAATCCTTTCACCAACTTCAACTTCTGTTCCCAAATATAGTTTGGAGAACCTATAATCCACTGGTTCCAGATTTGAGAGATAGAGGGAAGGAACTCCGGTCGATCCATCCATAAGGGGTTGAATTTGAAGGAGATAGGACCCCAAATTTTTTGTGGTTCAAACATCAGAAAAATAGGTCGATGATCCGATCCTGGCCATGGAAGAATCAAAGAACAAGATTTGTCTCGGAGGGCCAGAAAAGAGATGCTTCTTAGAAAATAATCCAGCCTAGGCGCAATGTGACCTGTTCCTGCTCTTCCGTTGTTCCAAGTGTACATACCTTTAGTAGGGGGAACATCAAAGAGATCCAGATCTGAGATTAGATCATCCATTTTTTCTCTGAATTGATCCTGTTACCCCAATTTCATGGGATAACTAGGAGATCATGTCTCGAGGCCCATAGGTCCTAGACATGGAGTACCGAGAGCAGGATTGACCTGAGCATGGCCCTGGAGGGCCCATCCTTTTCTTCTTTCGTCAGATTCATCTTGTCAGCAGCTGCAACATCCATCACCATCAGCTTGGTCTTGTATCGGAGAAGGCTCTTGCTCCATGAGGTAATTGGTCCAGGTATCATGGTATGTGTCACCTTTGATCATTATAACCTTTAAATGTATGCATCTAATTCCTTTTATTTTTGACGATTTCTTGGATCTTACATCAACCCACTTGACCATGATTGGAGGGATTGACAGGGTGTCCTAGCAAGCCTGTACCCATAGGTTTTTGTTTGCCACTGGGGGGATTTCTGAAGAGCCATCGTCCGCTCCCATCATACCACCACTTTTCCATCTTGTCTCCTGCTCATCTGTCCCATTCCCCTTGACCGGGCATTAGGATGATTTGTTTGTGGGGTTGCACCTTATCTTGTGGGAAGAAGAGGCTAAAGGCCCAGAAGGTAAAAGCAGCTGGTAAAAGATAAAAGCCTAAAAAATGAAACCTTGAGATGCTTCGCCCAGGGATCCTCGAGAAGGCAGTAAAAAGCCTCTCAACAAGAAACAAGAGGGACCCGAAAAAATAATAAACAAGATCTAATCAAGAGGATAGGGGGTCTCATCACGAGCCAACATATTATGTTCATGGGTACCTAACAACATGACATTGCCACCATCTGGTTACCACGCCAGGGCAGTGACCTTTGGTTGCATGGTCAAGGGAAAGGGGGTCTCATCATGAGCCACCCTTATCACCACTGTGAAAGTACTTGTGGGTAACACTGTCAGCTCTAGTCACCACGCCAAGACAGTGTCCTCTGGTTAGCCCTTGAATAAAAAGAAAAAGAAGAAGAAAAAGCAAATAAAGAAAAGAATAAAGGCAAAAGGGGCTTGGAAAAATTTACATCCATGACGGGTACAACTCGCCTTCTACAAAGGCACCCACAGGTAATATCATGCATCCTTGGCTCTCACTCTACCCGTATGCTAGCAATGCATTTTAAAAGTCTAGAAGGAGGAGACATCCCAGGTCTAGGTTAGCTACATCTAGGGCCGTCTTGCTTCTAGAGTTTGGTGATAGGGCCTTGCCTTTGCAACACTCTCCCTCACCTCACTCTCGTGTCTTGATTTATCCTTTATGCTAGCCGTTTTTCCAAGATAAACCTAAGGAAGGAGGAAACAGCACGAGGCCTTGCTTAAGCAACACCAGAGTGAGCCTCTTTCCCCTAGGGTTTTGATTCAGGGGCCCTGCCATTGCAGCACTCTAGAACCCTTCCCTCTAGTCCTTAGCCTTTTCCCTTCAACCTTGCGTCCTCTCTTGAATTGACTCCATTTACCCTTAGGCACTAATCTTAGGTCTCTATCGTTGAAGTGAAAGTGGTCAATCAACTCTTAAAACTTTTATAATTTGAAACCCTAACTAACTACTAACCCTAAAAAGGCTGACGTCATCCTTGGCTATTCCATCTTGACGCAGCATTTTCTGTTGATAAGCAATTAGATGGTGTTTTAAAGCATTTATTGAGTAAGGGATTGATTGGATACATTGTTTGCTACACCATCTCGATATTTATTGATGAATTGATATTGTTCCATTGCTATTATTGATAAACATTGATCTCGTCAATATCTATTGTATAATTGCCAATATATTGATACCAGATAATTATATGAAGTACTAACCCATTGAATCATAGCCTGCATGTATTGTTTTGTTGTTGCTTTGTTCCGGGCATGTGTTCTCATTTGGGGCTACACTTCATTATTGGCTGATTAGCCAAACTATCTAATCTTGGTGGTAACCTGTGAGGAGGGAGTTTTACTTTGACCTTTATACCTTGGCCTCTTCAAAACCCCAGGTTACCGGGGACGTCTCCCCTGGGCCTAACCTCCCTATATAGAAAGAACCGCCCCATTGTGGTGACATTGGGTGGGGTAGGTTCCTGTTACGCCAATGTGGCCTTTATCTTCTAGCCATTTGACCTAGCTACAAACTGTGCGAGAACATTTTTCCGTCGTTTCCGGAGAACACTGAGTCAATTCTCCTCAAATGACAAATCTTTTCGGTAAGCCTTGCCTCAAAGACCTGTTCTTACAAGCTTACCTGGCGACTCCACTAGGGTGTTATTCCCCTTTTTCTTTGATAGTTTCGAGCAAATTATCTGGCGACTCCAGTAATGATGAATCCAACTATGACTTCACAATGGGATCTAGGGAACTACAAACCTTTGGACATGAGTAAAATCCCGGGATATCCCAGAAAAATGCCTCTCTTCTATAAGAATTGGCTCCCTAGATTATTTGGCATCGATGGAGAAAGTCTCGATTATCACATGAGAAAATTTTGGGAGTTCTTTCAATACCGCCCTGTCAGTGACGAGGCTGAAGACTTGGTGATGAAACTCTTCTCTGTCTCTCTGCATGGAGGGGCTAAAAGATGGTATGATAATCTTCCAGCTGCCAACATCACATCTATGGGCCATTTTGAAGAAATTTTCCTTGCAAAGTGGGATATGAAATTGGAAGATATAAAATCATTACTGAAAAGTCTTGAAGGCATAAAACAAACAGAGCCTGAGGTTGTCATAGTTTTTTGGGCTAGGTTCCAGAAGTTGCTTTACTAGATTCCTGAAATCCATCGTCCTAAAGACAAGTACCTCGTTTATCTCTATACTAATGGACTTCAAGGGCATTTGAGCTTCCTTCTAAATAAGAAGAATCCAAAAACACTTGCAAAAGCTCACAACATGGCCATTCAAATCGAAAAGAATCTCTTCTTGTCCAGAACCAATGCCATGGACACTCTCAGCTTGATAAAACTAGTTTCCCTTGAAACCTTTGCTGAAGATTCACAAGAGAGAAGGGAACAAGTTTTTGACCAGCAGAATGAGGACGTGACTAAGGAGAAAGAACCTAAGCAAGATGATGAAGTACCAATGCATGCTCCTCCCTCTGATGAGATCATCCAAGAACCTGTTTCTGCTACACGGCAAAGCGAAGATGAGGTTAGTTGCTTTCCACTTTAGGATTCCAATGACACCTTATTCCTTGATTCATAAAATGAAGGAGAAAAGAAAGCTTTGAACGAAGTGGATGGTCCCTACTGTGCAATCAAAGACAAAGAAGCGATTCATGAGGATGAAACAATAATGCATGCTGAAAACACCAAAGTCCTCGAAGCCCCTGCACAAGAAGAAACAGTAAGTTACCCTCCTCCCCTAGTTTTTGATGATGCTTTACTTTATGATGCAAGAAAAGAGGAGGAGAAAAACGAATTTTCAAATGTTTCAAACCCTGCATGTTATGACACAGATAGTGACATTGTTGATAACATTGATGAGTTCATACATGTTGGGAGACATAGGTGGGATATAATTGGTTATGACTTGGATCCCATCTATGACACTGAGAGTCATTTCCAGGTGTTGCCCCTGCAATTATCACAACATATTACTTTTGACCAGTGGCAACAAGGAGATGAGGTTTTTACCCATACTCTCCAAAAACCCAAGGATGACCCGGTACCTTTTTTTCCTGATGATTTTTGGTCATACCTTGAGGACTTTGATGATTGTTCTTCTGAGCATTTGGATTTATTTTATGAAGATAATTATCAACCACTACTCTGCTCAGATTTTGATGCAAGTAAGAACATTGTTTGCCTAAAGAATGTTTCTCATGACTTTTCCCTCCAGCGACCTGTTATTACTTTACCATGCTTGTCCATTAAAGGTGTAGTTGGGAAGTATATTCTTTATGTCGAGCTTCCTCTTAGGCAAACCTTGGACTCCAAGGGTCGGTTGGATACTGCAAGTTTGAGTCAGTTATCCCAGTTTTTCAACTTTCCCTTGGTAGTTTGCCAGTCGTCTGCTAGGTCTTTGTCGATTCCTTCCTTGACTTCAGAGGGTGAGGATGCCCTAGGTAGCCAGTTTGCAGGCCCTTTGAGCCAGTTTTCTGAACCTTGCTCTTCTCATGACCCTTTCTTGAAGTGGATTGAGTACTTTCCTCAGAGATGGACTTGGCAGGATTTTATCCCTCCCACCCGCCTCCATGAGTTAGACTTTGAGTTTTCTAATGATATGATATACATTATAACTCATGACATTTTTGTGCTTAATTTATCACTATTTTGGTTTATGATGAAGCACAAAGGCAGGTACCGTGGGATGTTGCTGGATTGGCTTGACTGGTTATTTGACTATACCAACATCCAACCAACATGTAAGAACAGGTAAGTACTTCACTTTTTATTCGCACTTATAATTGCTTTATCCATGTATGCGGGGTGGCAATACCACCCCATTTTTGTTGCTGATGCCCCTATCGAGTTGAGCAGGTCTGTAGGTTATGCCAGAGATGCTAAGGTTCTCATGCGCTCTACGGTGAGAACATGTCCCCGAGTTGGAGCTAGATGTTATCCCCAATTTCATGGGATAACTAGGAGATCATGTCTCGAGGCCCATAGGTCCTAGACATGGAGTACTGAGAGCAGGATTGACCTGAGCATGGCCCTGGAGGGCCCATCCTTTTCTTCTTTCATCAGATTCATCTTGTCAGCAGCAACAACATCCATCACCATCAGCTTGGTCTTGTATCGGAGAAGGCTCTTGCTCCATGAGGTAATTGGTCCAGGTATCATGGTACGTGTCACCTTTGATCATTATAACCTTTAAATGTATGCATCTAATTCCTTTTATTTCTGATGACTGCTTGGATCTTACATCAACCCACTTGACCATGATTGGAGGGATTGACAGGGTGTCCTAGCAAGCCTGTACCCATAGGTTTTGGTTTGCCACTGGGAGGATTTATGAAGAGCCATCGTCTGCTCCCATCATACCACCACTTTCCATGTTGTCTCCCGCTCATCTGTCCCATTCCCCTTGACCGGGCATTAGGATGATTTGTTTGTGGGGTTGCACCTTATCTCGTGGGAAGAAAGGGCTAAAGGCCCAGAAGGTAAAAGCAGCTGGTAAAAGATAAAAGCCTAAAAAATGAAACCTTGAGATGCTTCACCCAGGGATCCCTGAGAAGGCAGTAAAAATCCTCTCAACAAGAAACAAGAGGGACCCAAAAAAATAATAAACAAGATCTAATCAAGAGGATAGGGCGTCTCATCACGAGCCAACCTATTATGTTCATGGGTACCTAACAACATGACATTGTCACCATCTGGTTACCATGCTAGGGCAATGACCTTTGGTTGCATGGCCAAGGGAAAGGGGGTCTCATCACGAGCCAGCCTTATCACCGTTGCGAAAGTACTTGTGGGTAACATTGTCAGCTCTAGTCACCACGTCAAGGCAATGTCCTCTGGTTAGCCCTTGAATAAAAAGAAAAAGAAGAAGAAAAATCAAATAAAGAAAAGAATAAAGGCAAAAGGGGCTTGGAAAAATTTACATCCATGACGGGTACAACTCGCCTTCTACAAAGGCACCCACAAGTAATATCATGCATCCCTGGCTCTCACTCTACCCATATGTCTGGACATCCCTTGAACCACTTCACCTCTTTTACATGGCTTGGATGAAACCCCTTGGAAACTTTCCTTTCCTTATGGATACTAGCCCAATAGGGTATCTTGTCTTTCTTTCTCAACCTTGTATTGTAGGTTTTTGTAGAGTCTTTGAGCTTTGAATGATATATCAGGGTTTTTATGCATATGTTTGATAATATTAATGATGAAATGTGATTGACATTGCTATGATCCCTGTGACTAATGAGCCCATGGAGGGCGAAGTTTTTGATGTGCATGACCATGCACGACGGACAGGTACCACGTGGACCGGTACACATGGGGAGATGATTAGTTCGGACCTCCATGGGGCTGAAGAGCCCAACAGATGGTTGCTGAGACCCGTCAGAGGGGTGGAGACAGGATAGTGCTTGATTGAGCTTTTGAACTTGAGAAGAAGAATGACGTTTCACCAGAGGCACTTTGGCAGATCCCGGCCTAGGGGGAATGACCCCTTTTCAGTGGAACGTTGGCCTTGGAAGGCTCAGAGTGCCCCCATTCTTACCATGACCTCATGGTCATTCTTGGAGGTAGATTGGGCAGTAGTGGCACGTGTGGCATGTTGGAGAGGCCCCTTGAGGGTCAACGTTTTGCTCCCGGATGCCTCATTTGCCCTAAAAGGGGCTAGTGCCTCCCTTGAAGGCGATTTTACCTTTATTACAGCTCAATTAGGGTTTTAATTTGACATTTTAATGTAAAAATAGTATGATTTTGGTTTATAGCCTTGTCGACTAATTTTTATGACCTAAATTTAATTAAAGGTCATGATACAGTATATATTGAGGAGTTTTATCCTCATTTTGACATAACAC
>JASDQU010103096.1:190261-215753 GCA_032191745.1 Picea mariana | reverse complement strand
TGATATGTAAGTGTTTTTTCTGCAAAACTTCTTAATTGAATGGTTGTAGTCTTATATTCTTGCATTTATTATAAATTTTGCTAATTTTAAAACCCTAGGGGACAAACACACAAGTAGGTCGTTGTCTCATGTCCCCTAAAAGAGAAATTCTCAGCCATTGAAGAAGGAAGGAAGATCCTAGCCATTGCTACTCTCTTTTTACTTCTTCCCCTGTGCTAGCCGTGCATTTTAAAATTCAAGAAGGAGGAGACGTCCCAGGTCTAGGTTAGCTACACCTAGGGCCATCCTGTTTCTAGGGTTTGGTGATAGGGCCTTGCCTTTGCAACACTCTCCCTCACCTCACTCTCGTGTCTTGATTTATCCTTTATGTTAGCCGTTTTGCCAAGATAAACCTAAGGAAGGAGGAAAGAGCACAAGGCCTTGCTTAAGCAACACCAGAGTGAGCCTCTTTCCCCTAGGGTTTTGATTCTGGGGCCCTGCCATTGCAACACTCCAGAACCCTTCCCTCTAGTCCTTAGCCTTTTTCCTTCAACCTTGCGTCCTCTCTTGAATTGACTCCATTTACCCTTAGGCACTGATCTCAGGTCTCCAACGTTGAAGTGATAGTGGTCATTCAACTCTTAAAACTTTTATAATTTGAAACTCTAACTAACTACTAACCCTAATAAGGCTGATGTTATCCTTGGCTATTCCATTCTGACGCAACATTTTCTATTGATAAGCAATTAGATGGTGTTTTAAAGCATTTATTGAGTAAGGGATTGATTGGATACATTGTTTGCTACACCATCTCGATATTTATTGATGAATTGATATTGTTCCATTGCTATTATTGATAAACATTGATCTCGTCAATATCTATTGTATAATTGCCAATATATTGATATCAGATAATTATATGAAGTACTAACCCATTTAATCATAGCCTACATGTATTATTTTGTTGTTGCTTTGTTCCAGGCAGGTGTTCTCATTTGGGGCTACACTTCATTATTGGCTGATTAGCCAAACTATCTGATCTTGGTGGTAACCTGTGAGGAGGGAATTTTACTTTGACCTTTATACATTGGCCTCTTCAAAACCCCAGGTTACCGAGGATGTCTCCCTTGGGCCTAACCTCCCTAAATAGAAAGAACCGCCCCATTGTGGTGACATTGGGTGGGGTAGGTTCCTGTTATGCCAGTTTGGTCTTTATCTTCTAGCCATTTGACCTAGCTACAAACTGTGCGATAACAAATCCCTCACGATAGTACACCCTCATTTTTCCTTTAATCCTCTTGTGGTGTTGAAGTCCCCGACAATAATCAAGTTTTGAGGGGGATTTTCAATGGCCAGATCCTAAATGGATCGTTGACATTCTACTTTTTCCAGATAATTATTTGGCATATAAACATTTATCATGGAGTATAACATACCTATAGCTTTCCTAGTTAGGGATACCTTCAACCTGAACTGGGACTGCAACTGCTCCTCTAGCTTGAATTCTTCTACGTTCCAGTTTCTACCTATTCCTCCTGAGGCTCCTCTAGAACGATTGCTTTTCCTTCACCTTTTTTCCATATTATTTGCAATTCTTGGAGGGTTTACAGATCCCTCATTTTCATCTCCTGGGGTAGGAGGATTGAGGGTTTTTCTGTTTTTAGTAATTTTCGAACTTCTTCTTTTTTAACCCTGTTCCCTAATCCTCTACAGTTCCAGGAGACAACTTTCATCATTTATCAGAGGGTTTTGGTGCCCCCCTTTAGAGGGATGAGATGTTTCTCCCTTGTGTTGGGAGGACTTAGTTTTCCCAGATTCGCCTTCTTTTTTAACGCTTCCTCATCGTTTTTTGGATGCCTAACTCCTTTTCTCTGTCTGCAGCTGATTCTCTTTTGTTTCTATGAGATTTTCTTTCTGGTTTTTTTGTTGTAGTTGGTTAGGTGACCTCTAGTTCTGTGTCATTGTCAGAAGTACTCTGTCTTTCGTCTTATGAAAAGTTTGGGGGCTCTGGGGAGAGATTTGGTAGAGATTTTGCCGTGGATTCCCCACCTGTTATCATGATTTCTTTTTCTTTACCTTTTCTGCCTTCCTCTTCTGTTTCTTATTGTCTCTTTTTTCCATTTTCTTCTTGGCGATCCCTGGGGTCCTCCGTGTTACCTTCTCTTGGTATTCCAACATATTGGTTGTGACTTGATTCTCCTTTATGGGGGGAGCTTGGAGGCCTTTCTCTTGGGCCTGAAGATTTTTCTCCTTGTCCTTGTGGAGGGTTCGAGGGGTTTTTTCCAATAGCTTTTTTCCTTTTTGACTGTTGCCAATGATCTTGTTTCAGATCTTGTTCCTAAGTTTCCTTGACCCGAGGGAAGTTTTTTCTGAAATGTCCATATTCATGGCATGCTTTACATTTGAAGGGGATTTGCTCGTAATCTACTTGTTGAATATAAGTCCAATTATCTAAATTCAACTGTATTTCTTACTTCCACATAGAGTCTGGCATAGGCTTGAATTCCTTCTTGTGGTTCAGCACGATCGATATAGTTTCCCAGTGAGTTGCTGATATTTCTTAGGGCTTCATCATTCAAGCAGTGTAATGGGAGGAATGACAATCTTACCCAAACATGAACTACTGAGGGGATATCATTTTCTGGGTTGAAGTCAGGAGTCCATTTATTGAAATACATTCCACGAGAACCCATGAAATATGGGCCACTTCGGAAAATCAGATCCCTATCTTCATTTTTTTCAAATAAGAAAGCGAAGAAACCCTTACTGCAAAAGGTCACAGACATCTGTCCCTAGATCAATTTACGCCAGTTCAATTCCAACCAGTGATGCATGGATTTTGGGGAGGACCAAAATCTTGTGAACTACCCTATCAATCCTTTGTCAGCCAGTCTAAGGTCTAGCAGCTGAGTCGAAGCAGAATGCACAACTACCTTTGGGATTTCTCTTGATTTTTTGACAAATCGGGATGGAGCTGCCTTGTGCACCTTTGCGTAGGAGGAGATCAGGGCTTGAAAGGCCTGTAGATCTGAGGATGAGGACCCAGGGGGTGAGTACCCGCCCTTAGAGGGGGCCATGGCAGCCTGCACGAGATCGTAAGGGTTCACAAGCGCGTCTCAGAAGCCCTAACCACAACACTCAATTTTCCCAAGTATCTTTCAAGCTTCTTCACTAACATCTGATCTTCATAATTGATTCGACACTTTCATCCTTCATTAATTGCTCACCTTTATGTTAGGAATACAAGTTTGTAATGTTAAGGATAGGGGGATATTATATAAGAAACTTTAACTCATATGGATTATCACTTAACTTTCTTCCAATTTGGCATGGTCCAATCATTTTTTCATTTATTTTATTATACATTCTTTCAGGAAATTACCCAAGCATCATGTCAACATGAGTGTGATGAGAATATCACACATTAAAAAATGCATGGTGTTCACAGATGAATGTAAATGTGTTGAGGAAAGCTAAGCAATATCAGTGCAATATGAATTGATAGGGATAGGGATAGTGCAGTGACAATAATTACGAAGACAAGGAATTACGTGAAGACTTAAAAGTGGTAATTATCAAGGTAGTTGTAGAGTTATTGGAATTAGAAACATGAAGGAGAAGAATAAATCAGATGGTAACCATTTAGATCAAGTTGACGATTCCTTAGATAATTTGTGGTGTGTGTAATTTATCTATAAAGTCCTAGTAAAGTGGTAAGGAACATTTTTATAATTTTGGACATTTGCCTACAATTCTCTTAATGAGAATGAGTAAGGCATTTTTTTAATCCAATTTTCATGATATATATATATATATATATATATATATATATATATGGAAGCCTCAAATAAAATGATAGAAGATCATGATAGGAAGTTAGCACATATAAAAAGAAGAGGAGAAATGACAATTATGAACAAAGAATTATAGGCATTGAGAAGAAGAACAAAGTAATCATGGAGAAAACAACTATATAGAGATACCACAATGAGCAATTTTGAACTAAAAGAGGGATAAAAAGTGAAGCTAAAGATGGATATGTTATAAAAAAATTGATGATATTTTTTAAGAGTAAGAGAGGAGCAAGGGTTGAAGCTTCTTACTATGATAGAAGCTTGAATGTATAGATTTTAATATATCGATTCAATGAAATGGATGGTATTTTGACTTTTAACAAACAAAATGCCCTCAAAGAATGAAATTCACCAATAAAAAGTTAGAGACACACACCGTTGGTTTGATTTATCTCTGAGCTATACCTTTAACATGATTGAGCCAAGTTCAAGTCTACTGGGGATCCAACAAAGCCTCTAAAACTATCAGCCCTCCTGGTAAACCAGAAGGCGACGTAGTACACAGAGTGCACTGCACAGTCTCACCCGAGATAGTCTTAATGGGTGACTGCAATAATCAAGTGTTTGTAGTCCAAGATTGAATAGAGATCTGAGATGTGTGCTATGAGAGTTCTATCTAATTTATTAAATCATTAGATTGTCATTCCCAATTATGCATGTAATATGATCAACTAATTAGCTCATTCATTCATCAGGCTAACATCTACTTATAAACAGTAAAAGAGACACAAGCATTCAATCACATAGCACAGGTTTTACCGTGGTTCACCCCCTCCTGGGCTACGTCCACAAAGATCTGGCTCTCAAGCTCTTCTATTATGACAGTTCCAAAACTACAACACCATGCGCTTTACAACTCATCCTCAGTCGGGTTGAGATCTATTAGGAGGTGGACTAGATCACACCATGCTCCTCAGCCTGTGATATAACCCTCAAGATCTACCCTCCTGACCCTCTACATCTCAACAACTTACAAAATTGGATTGAATTATAGAATATTACAAACTAGTTATCAAAATAAGACTCCTTCCTTCCGTCGTCTTTTTAGACTCTCTTCTCGTATCGTATTCCTTCATAATGGACAACTACTCCATCTCTAGACCTCCTAGGTATATATATATATACAATTCTGGCTCATCAGCCATTACAATGTATTACAAAAACCCTAACCCTAACATCGTTAGGTCTTCGATGCATGCGCGTGTGCTGCTCTTCCTTCCAGCTGTCGCTTTCCTCGTGCATGCCTATCTTCCCAAAATAGCCTTTCTTTATGATTTGGCCTACTTCCAACAGGCCCCCAACAATGACATGTGGCTTGTCCCGAGCCACCTAACCCTTGTGTGCTTCATCGATCTCCCTTGTGATTGCTTGGAACTTCTCCATGAGCTATGTTGCTTGTGTTTGGGCTTGAACGGTCTTCTCCTTGAGTGCGTCCAATATTTGCACTGCAATTTTGTCGCGGACCATCCTTGCACATTCTACCTAGGTTTGTGCCATGTATGTTTTGGCTTCCTCTGCCTGTGTAATGACCTCCACTGCTCGCTCCTGGAGTGGTTCCATTTGAGCCCGACGCTCCTTTTCCTACGTCTGCGCAGTTATGAGTTCTGCCTGCAGTTTCTTCATATCTTGTGCCCCTTTGACGCGCTCCGTGATCGACATTGTCTTATGCCTCTGCTTGAGTTCTTGGATAGCTGCGCTTATCCTTTTTCCTTCCTCATTGCACTGCTGGACCTGCTGATCCTCTTCCAGCTTCATCCAGAGCTGTGTTTCATTCTCGAACAAGTCGACCGTTCTATCTTTTGTCTGCATTGTTGCCTCCTGTTTCCCTTACTCCCTCACCTCCGGTTGAGTTGTAGGTGTGAAATGCTCTAGAAGATTCTCGATCTCATGTTGGTATTGATCGATTGTCTACACAATCTGATCAATCTTCTTAGTCGCCATGAGTTCAGTCGTCTGCGCGTTCTTTGGGATCTTCTCATAGGCTACGATCACTTTCTGCTCCAGTCCCTTCACGTGTTCCTTCTCAACTTTGGTCTTGAGCTTCGTCTACTCAAGTACCAATTCCAACCTATCTCGATCATCCTTTATCTGTTTCAATTCCGCTATCTCCATGCGTGCGRAAGACTGTACCTCCTATGTAACTTTGACCTACAGTTTATACAAGGCCTTGGTTGGTATCTGCAACAATACCAACTGTAGCTGAGCCAAGTCTTTTAGGGGTGTCTTCCCCATGATTTCATCCATGCGCAGCATGCTGGGTGTGACGTGAAACATTAGACTCGACTRTGCTATCGTCTGGATTGTATCCTGCTTGCTTGCTCCAGGTTCACCTCCTATCTATGATGCTGACGAGCCCATTTCTACGCTGTTGTCGGCTTCGTGCGCTTCCCCGATCTGGCTGAGGATCTGTTGCATGTGTGCCATCTCTTCTTCAATTCTTTCCCTTTAGCGTGCAATATTCTCAAAATCCTTGAAGGTGCAATCCTGGACCATTTGGGCCACCATGTCTACATCATCCTCCATGATTGTGTATTCTATAGGCATTTTATTTGCCTTCGTCCTCTTGTGCGCACCCCCCGTCTGGGTGTCTAACCTCCTAGTTTGGCCTTGCTCTGGTGGCGTAGCACTTGATGTATGTCCCTGTGATGCCTTGACTTGTTTCTGTTGTACCCGTGGTGCCTGTGTGTTCTTATTCTTCCCCGTCTCGACTCTTGTCTTGGATGTCCCCCCTTTCTTCTATTGTGCCTTGTTTTGACCTGTCCTTGGTTTCTTGGGCACTGTTACTTCCTCAGGCCGTGTTTGTTCTTGCCCTACCTCATCAACTTGTGTGTGTTCCTGTCTTACCTCCTCCTCCTCTATCTTTGATGATATTTGTCGAGTGAGGACTGAAATCCTCCATCTGTCTTCGCAATCCTTAATGGCCATTTGTATGTCCCCCTCTGTGATGCAGTAACGCAGTTGTAGCCATTGATTGTTGAGGTCCTTCCGCGCATGAATCCACGTTGCATGTCTAGTGGCTTTGAAGTTGGCTATGTCTTGATAGTGTGCAACAACTTCCAGTGTTATCCTCCAAGTGTTGGCGATGGTGTCTTGTAGGTTGTGGAGTTATCCTTCGAATATAGATGCATTTGCTTTCCTGTTCTTGGCGTCCAAAGCGGCTCCAAGCGATAAGTATCATGCTCCATGACAAGGTTTGGATCTCATGGATAAAAATGAGTACTTCGGCTCCTTCCATCCCATAATGGTTATCAGGATGATCAACCATGAATAATGAAATCATATCCCCAGTTCCTGCGCATCCTTGCAGTCGTGTAGGAACATATTCAACAAGTAAGGGGCCCAACTAAGTGTGGTTCCCTCAACACACTGTGCTGCAGCTGCCACAACCTCGATCGAGACTTCCTCCTCACGACATTTCCTGAGCAAATTGCTTGCCATAATGTTTTTGGCCATTCTTGTTGTGATGTCACTAATACGCTTGATAATGATTCTGGGTGACACCCTTTCGGTGCCGTATTTATTCTTCATCTCCTCGGCCAATGCTTTCTCCTTTGTTTTGTCTTCGAGGAATTGTACGGGATCCATGCCCTATGATGACAACCATGTGATGTGTGCAATGAGATCTACGTCTATTGAGACGAGTTGTTCTAGCCACAAATATCCTCCATGTGTGACCGCCATCAACTGCTTGACGCAGATGTTTGCATATTGGCCTCTTCCAAAGTGTGGTAGGTCCAACAGACCTAGAATTCCAGTTTTGGCCAGTCTTGCTAGCCACTGGAATGGTTGATGAATTGGTTCCCCAAAGGATCCTATAACCACAGTCTGTAGGTAGACCTGCTTAGCGAACTCTGGGAACTTATTCGTGTCTATTACATAATGGTCTGAGTACCTCAATTTCTCTACATAACCTAAAAAATTTGTTGATACACGTACCCCTTCTAGTATGTGCGACAAAACAATTGCTGGGGCGGGTTGTCTGCACGGTGACCTGGGTACCGTCTCCTTTCCCTTTTGCTGTGGTGTAACACCCTGTTTCCCCCAGATTGTAAATATAACTGGACTGGCCAAGGACTATGGCAAACTCATAAGTATGAATATGTGATGTAAACGGACCTGCAGGAAGAGGTCAATGAATGTGAATAACATTTTGAATTTATTGCAGGATTGTTGAGAGGGGATGTGCAGAAAAGAGACCACGATGGCGGTGGAAGGCACCTGAAAAGGTGGCGTTAACTTCCACCCTGAATGAATACGGTATTTGGACTCCACTGGCTCGGAGAACCAAAAGCAGCTCGCTGGCCCCCAAATTTAATGTCTCGCAGGCTGGTAGGTGGGCGGCTTGATGAGGGATGGGATGGTGAACCGCCCATCCGTAGAGCCGTCAGGCCTGATCGACGCGAGGGTAATCGTGCCACACGCAACCTCACGAGAGGATAAGGCATATGGTAGAAACGATGGAGAGGGGGGCAGACGCGAGGGGAACTCTGGCAATTTTTACGCAGAGTGAGTGATAGCAGAGAGGAAGGATTGCAACCTTCGCTCCTGGTCATTGGCAGACAGAGAGACGCAGTCTCAGAGCATCGTGGTCTCAGCTCGGGGGTGGCTAGTGGTAAATCAATTGGGAGTCACTGAGCCTACGGTTGGGTGGAAACGAGCACCCCTCTCAGCAGTTGCACCCATTTCTGAAGTTATTTCTGATAAGTGTTTTGTTCATATTGCATCTCTAAAATTCATATGCTAACACATATGCTCATAGACCTGTGAAATTGTATATGATTCCTGTGTAAGAATGTCTGTGCAGTAATTGATAAGAATGAATAGATATTATCTCATAGAACTGTGAAATTGTAAATGATTTCAGTGTAAGAATGTCCGTGCAGTGTTTGATATGAATGAGTTGTTATATGCTCATAATAGAGGATGCCATGCATGACTTACGTTGATAAATTGAATCTAATTATGCCTAGGCTGAACTATGTTAGGCTTCCAGCCCGTTCTCGGGAAGTTATTCCCCCTTCACCCATATCCAGGAAAGCCCCAGAATAGATCTCTTGTAGAGACTCCCTCCCTGGAAGGGCTTACCCAGAACCTGGAATATGAACTTGGAGGTGCAAGTCTTAATAATCCTGTACGAGGAGGAATGATCCTCTTAAAAACCTGAGATGGCAGCTTAAGGAAGGATTATTGAAACGACGGATGAGATTTTGTCGGAAAACCCACGGTTTCCCCATGACCGTTAGATTAGCAGGAGAAGGTAGGGCGTTAAAGGCGTTACCCCTTGGCGTTTCTGTGCCTTCATGGGTAGTGAAGGATCTAAGGCAGTAGATCCCCATGGTCCATGGGAACACCCGGACCGCTAATTTCCCCTATCTATAAGTTGTGGAAGAGTGCACAGGGTGGGATACCCTGAGCCGTTGGATCTCATTAGAAAACCCCGCCAGTCGTTGGATCGAGAGAAGATGATCATAGTGTAGCCTCTGGAGTAAGCGCGTAGGAGAAAGGATCTGAGCCGCTAGATCTTGAGTAGATATCCGTCAGCCGTCGACTTGACTAGAAGGCACACGGTGGTTAAACCATCGGGATAACAACCATCGATATAGCGGGATTCTCAAGGACAAGAAAAACGAGACACTTCAAGTCTCGAAATCCCGACCAGGATCTGGACCGTCCGTTGGTAGAGGACACGTGGCGGAGATAAAGCGCCATCGGCATTTGGCGCATCGGGAAATCGGCATATCTGTGGACAAGAGGTCGAGGAAGTCCCAGGTGAAAATCTTGACATAATCTGAGCCGTCCGTTCAGAGGGACAGGTGTCAAAGATCTAACGGGAGTCGGAAAATCAGGAAATCGACATTCCTGAGGTTGAAGGAACCAGGACATCGAAAGTCCTGAAATCCCGACAAGGATCTGGACCATCCATTTGGAGGGACGCGTGGAGGAGATCTCGTGAGCTCAGAGGTTCGCTGGGTAGGAGTCCAAAGATTGGAGGTTCCAAGTCGCGAGTGGCGAAGCCACGAGAGGATCTGAGCTGTCCATAGTTGAGTACGCGTGTCAGGAGATCCAAAGAAGTCAAGCATCGGGGAATTGGGGTTTGCGAGAGTAAGGAAATCTTGCTGCTTGAAATCGCGATATGAGATTTCCCGACACGATCTGAACCGTTCATTGCGGAGGACGCGTGTCAGTATTTCCAGAAGGGTCGGGGTTCAGAGCATCGAGGATTTCGAAAGGAAGAAACCCTCGTAATTTGAAATCGCGATGCGTGAAATCCCGATAGGATAGTTGTGTGGACCCCAGGTGGAACTAGCGGAGGACAGGTGTCAGACCTCCGGGAGGAGTCGGGAATCGACAAATCAGAGTTCCCGAGAACAAGGAATTCGAGACATTTCAAGTCCCGAACCCCGGAGAAAATTGGGACCGTTCATTTAGAGGACACATAGTAGAGATCTGCGCCGTCAGAGAAAATCCCGACCAAGAGTTAACCCATCGACATTTGGAGTTCATCGGGATATCGGGGATCCCAGTGACAAGTGAATTGTGCACCTCGGATTCGCGATCCGCGAAACCCCGATTAGTGGGGAACAACTGTCAGCTTGACAGAGAATCAGTGTTCGAGAGATCGGGAAAACTACGGGTAAGTGTTTTACGACCTTGGAAACCTCATAGCCCCGACGAGAGGTAGGCCTACGGACCCGGACTCAGTGGTCACATTGGCTAGGGCTTAGCCTAGAGAGCTAGAGCACATCGGGGATTGGTGATTCAAGTTGCCAGAACATTGTGGGTATCAAAACCCCGATAGAAGAAACCCCGACAGAAGCATATGACGATGGTCATAGGAACGCAGGTCATGTGGACCAACAGTACGCTAGAAGGGGCTGGTGGAAAAAGGAACATAAGACCCCAGTTATGTGTAGAGAGTCAGGTAGGTAAATAGAAGACCTGTGAATCGAGGATTCTCATTGTTGAGAAAACAACGAAAATTTTTGATTATAGGTAGTGGGTGTGTTACATGTGGTGTCTGATTCGAGGTTCCAACCTCCATTGTTCATCCCTCGACATACTAATCTTGTCGGCCAGTGACATCTTCCACTGCTTCCTCTTGTGGTTGTTCTGACACGGTTGTCTGTGATTATTCTTACGTGACCATTTATTCCTAGCTTGGAGTCATCCCATTAATTCTCGGGGCTTCTGTTGGGTTTTCAGGTTACACTTGGCTGCCTGCGTCCTCATTCTATCGGCCCTGCCCCTCTTCCGACATATCAATGTCCTTGCATGCAGGTGTTGTCTGTTGGGTTTCTTCCTCAATGGATGTGGGGATTCCTAGTGTTGTATCCAACGATGGGATTTCGTCCACATTGACGACTTCTGGCGGATGAGATGGTTGATGTTTGCTACCCTACGGTTGCGATTGTTCTCTGGTACTACCTCGAGGGTCGTTTGGCAGTCTGGTTCAGTTCTCCCTGTTTGGGTGGTTCCATGGTGGTAGAATTGTTTTTCATCGAGCTCAGTAGCCTTTGTAACATATACAACCATCACTCTCTACTACGTATGCTCTATCTCTCTGTGCCCTTTCCAATTTCACAATAACCTTTCTGCTCCTGCGTCCCTGCTTTTTATCGGGGCTGTGTGAAACTTGTCGGAGACATTTCCGCGATTATGCTTTAATTTAACCATTGGTTCCTTTGTAATTTCCATTAATTTCCATTACCATCTCCATTTGACACAATTAATGCGACATCCTGCCAATTGTTTCCGACATTCAATTCTGCTAACCTCCGTCAATTGACGCTTCTTTTGCCATATCCGCCTTTCCCGCTTGTTTTCATTTTGAACTGATCATTGGCCTTGTTTCCATTGGGCACGTAATGTCAAGCGTGCGTGCTCCTTCTCATTTCAGTGCACTGTGCCTCTGTTGGTACCTTTTGATATCCTGCATTTGTGCCTCTGTTGGTACCTTTTGATATCCTGCATTTTTTTTTTACTGTGCGGTGACTTTAGAGCTGTGGGTGGTTGACTGTCCTTGTACAGCTTTAGTCGGCTCCCATTGATCATCCCTCTGAGTTTTGTGCCTCCTAAGTCCTTCAACTGTACAATGCCCCCATCTATGGCAATTTTTACTTCATATGGTCCTAACCAATGCATTCTAAGTTTTCCCGGATGATGAATGGATTTGTTGTCATATATCAACACTAAGTCTCCTGTCTTGAAAGCTTTCCTCTTGATATGTCTATCATGCCAAGATTTTCCCCTTGCTTTCTGAACTTGTTAGTGGAACCCTGCTAGGATCCTATCTTCCTCCATGATCATCAGTTGATTCAGCCTGTCCTGTACTGTGCCTCGTTCTGTCATGTTCGTAATTGCTGCTACGCGTAGACTGGGTACCAAAAATTCTAATGGCACTACTTCTTCTTGTCCATATATTAATCTAAATGGTGTGTGTCCTGTTCAATTCTTGCATGTGGTCATGTATGCCCACAATATAGCTGGTATTTTTATCTCCCAATCATCCCTGTTGACATTATAGATCTTCGTCAGTGCATTTTCAAGGATTTTGTTAAAGGCTTCTACTGTTCCATTCATTTGTGATGATATGGTGTACTCTTTTGGTGATGGACTTAAAGTTCTTCTGTCATATCCTTAATAGTGTCATTAATGAAGTGAGTGCCTTGGTCACTCATCAAAATTATTGGGAAACCAAATCTAGTGATCACTTTCTCAAATAGAAAGTGTGCTGTTATTTCTGCGCTGCAATATTTGACTGTTGTTGCTTCTGCCCATATTGTCAGGTATTCTATCATGGTGATAATGTACCTTGCTCCTATCCTCTTTGTGGGTGGGTTAATTGGTCCCACAAAATATATTGCCCATTTGTCGAATACTTGCAACGTTACGTGTGGTCGCAATGGCATCTCGTCCCTTCTATTAGGTTTACCAACCCTCTGACATACATCACATCTTTGGCAGTACTCTTTCGAGTCTCTGTGAATGGTTGTCCATCGTAGTCTTGCGCGCAATACCTTATGTGTAGTACGTTTTCCTGTGTAGTGTCCTCCTGCTATTCCCTCATGGGCTTCTGCTAAAATCCCTGGTCTCTCATGTTCTAGCACATATCTTTGCAAGATGTTATCTGCACCCATTTTGTATAAGTGTCCTGCAATTAGCTGATAATATGCAGCCTAGACAACCAGGTTTTTCTTCTGCGCGGTGTTATATTCCTGTGGCATAGTCCATGTACTCAAGTACTGGATGATTTATGCGAAGTATTCATTGATGATATGGACTGAAAATAACTGTGCCTTTGGAAAGTTGTCCTCTAAATTTTTAGGTTCCTCTCCATTCATGACCCTTGTTAGGTGGTCAGGTCCTGCGTTCAACTTCCCTGGCTTGACTATTACTTCAAAATCAAATTCTTGAAAGAGTAGTAACCATCGACAAATTATCCCCCCAACACTGGCTTGTTGACTAGGTACTTAAGGGCTGAATGATCTGTGAACATCTTAAAAAAATTTCCCAGTAAGTAATGTCTGAACTTCTACAGCACGTAAACCATATATAGGCCTTCCCTCTCTGTAGTGTTATAGTTCTGCTCCGATTCTGACAGTTTTCTGCTAGCAAATGTTATAGGATGATCCAATTCTCCTGCTCCTAGCTGCACCAGAATAGCTCCAAGTGTTATGGCCGATGCATCTACATGTACGTGGAATGTCTTCTCCTAGTTTGAAAATACTAGTATTGGTGTTGTTACCATATTTTCTTTCAGCGTATCCAGACTGTGCTGACAATCCTCATTCCACTGAAACTTTGTGTCTTTCCTTAATAGTTTCTCCATTGGCGCGGTGATCTACACGTACACTTTGATAAATTTTCTGTAGTATTCTGTGTATCCTAATGTTGCTCTTAGTTGATGAACTGTTTTCGATGGTGGTAGGTTAACGATTACTTCAATTTTTGCAGGATATACTAGTAAACTTTGCTTGCATACTATATGGCCCAATAGTATCCCAAACGGTGTTTCGAAGATGCACTTCTTGATGTTTAATGATATCTGGCACTGCCTACATCTTTCTAACATCAACCACAAGACCTATAAATGGTATTTCAACATGCTATAAATTGTCCAATCGTCCAAGTATACCTCTAGGAACTGGTGGATAAATTCTTTAAATGCAGCTATGACTACTCTGGAAAATATTGTTGGTGCATTCTTCAGTCTGAATGGCATGACAGTGTACTGGTAGGATCCCCATTCCGTAGAAAAAGTGGTCTTGTATCTGTCTTCCAGCGCTATCTTGATCTGATGGTATCCTGAAAAATCCGTCGATGAATGAATAAACTTCATGTCCTCCTACGTTCTCCAACACTTCATCCGTGAAGGGTGTAGGGAATGGATCATGTAGACACACATCGTTCAACTTCCTCAAGTCAACGCATATTCTTATCCCGCCTTGTTTTTTCTCCTGAAATACCATCGGGCTTATCCATTCCGATTCTTCTACAGGTTCTATGATTTCGGATTCGAGCATCCTATCGATCTCAACTTTGAATTTTTGCTTATATATTGGATTTAGTCTGTATGGTCGCTGTCTATTCGGTCTTGCATCAACTCTGAGTGGTATCTTCATTTCGCCTAGCTCTCCCACTATGCCCTTCATTTTTGTGAATGTTGAGGGGAACAATTCGTTGTACTCAAGAAGTAGCTCTGTTATGCTTTCCATTGTCTGCTCATCCCAATAGTATCCAATGCTGTCCATTTTTGGATTCTCAACCATCCCAATGTTGACTTTCTTCACCTTGATCGGCGCAAAAATTACACTTGATTCTAGAGGTGGAACTTCCACTTCTCTTTCTCCTTCACCTTCCTCGATTTGAATATCGCACGGGTCATCTTCCTTTGGTACTTCTTCCTGCACATGGTAGCATGACAACAGTTCTTTCACTGTCTATTTGTTCTGCTGTTGTTCCTCTATTATGAGTTTGACTTCTGGTTCCTTAATGAATATCACCCCTCTTAGCTATTTAAGTGTTGCATCTATGTTGGGGTTCTCATGCTTGAATGAGAAAGTGACTGTGAATTTCTATTGTAGTACTGGCCAACTCGTATTTCCTCTACGCAGTTCCTGGTCTGTATACCAGTTTGTTGGGATGCTCTCTAAGGTATGTACAAAATGATGAGGCCATTCCTCTAGGAATGTTATTTTCCACAGCACTTTGCACTTCTCCAAGTGTTCCGCTGGTGCCCCCTGTCCATCGTACTTCTATTGCTGGTTGCTTCTTTGTTTTGCGCCAAACCTTATGCGTAGTAACCACTTACATTGGTACCAATCCTCGATTGTTTCCTTGTGTGCGCCCCACCATCTTGTAGGTGTGGCCTTGAGTGCTATATCGAGTGCTGAGAGTCTCTGGTTTTCTAACAATTCATCTTCGTAATGTGTCAATAATGATTCTAGATCGTTTACCCCGTGGAAACTAGGTGGTTCCCTTATCTCCGTACCTACCCATCTTACTGTGCGGTCTATTCTTGCGCATGATCCTCAATGTCGTAAATATGATCCCGATCATAACCAATTACATCCCATTTACGTTTACTGATATGTATGAACTCCTCAATATTATAAACCATGTGATTTCCTTCATCATAACATGAAGGTATTAAATCTTCCAAAGGCTCCTCTAGCACTTCTTTGCTTTCCAAATCACAAAATAAGGCATCATCAAAATCTTGGAAAGGGAAACAACTCACCGTATTCACTTCTTCTGTTAAGCCCTAAATAGTGGCTCATTACCCCTTAATTGGGGCATATTACATTAGTAATGTTCTTTTATTTATGTCGGCTTTATTCCATTAGTTGTAATTATACCTCCTAGTCTCCTATATATACCAAGGAGACATTTTCATTTTGAATCATCTTGTAATTGAACATTTATGTGGGCATAAGGAGGTTTCCCCCTCGAAGAGGCTTATTATCTGACTTTATCTTTTTTTCAAGGCATTGAGTACTTATTCTAAGGTTTTTCTATGCTATATTGATATTTGGTTCCTAACATATGGTATCAGAGCTCATGGTCTTGGGGTTTCGCTGCTACATCTGAGACACCCTGGAATTTTCGATATAAATTTTTTTCTACAACCTTTCAGAAGGAACGACTTGGAGGATATTTAGTATACGGATCAAGGTATGTTGGGTTAAAATTTCAGCTCCTGAGGCTGTATACTTTCGGAGATACAACATGTGAAAGATAGGGTTCTAAAATCATCCTAAAATGAGTCTTTGCGGAATGTTTGCTATACAAAATTTTCTGTAACGTTTCAGACCCTGAACTCTAGAGGCTATTCATAAAATTAGTAAAGTATCTGTGGTAAAAATTTCAGCTTCTGGTTCATCTTAAATTTGTTGATACACCCTGTGGAAGATAGGGTATCTGACTAGTCTTATTGACTAGTCTCAAGAAGGTGTTCCAGGTAAAACAATCATAACTTATTCCTAGAGTATCCAAATTGAGTGATACCAGTTGCATTGGATAGTGGATAGTCTTTAGTATTTATGGTACGAGTTTTAGAATTTTATATCAATTATTTTGTGCGAGACACGCTATACAAGTAAGATTTCCGGGAAAGGCCAAAAATCAACAAGTTGTGGGGAAGTTACCGTAGATTCCAATTGGCACATCCAATTTTGATTAGACCTGTGGCATTGCAGAGAAGAAATACCAGAGACCTACAAAAAAGAAAAATTCATACTCAGAAGGGATGAAATTTTTGAGATACAATAAAAGGAAAATTTTCTAGCAGAACCACCTCAAAATCAAGGTTTAAAGTGATACTTGGCCAACATGCCACCAAAAAAAGGAAATTCTACACCAAATAAGCCTCCAGACAATCCTACTTGGAATCTTGATGAAGGTGAAGAAATGCGTAGGGACATAAATGATTTATAAAAGAAGACAGTAACAAAAGATGAAGTACAAGAGATGGAAGCTAAGTTGCAGGAAAAGATGGATGGTTTAAAAGAGGAGATCTTGGAAGTATTGAAAAATCTCGTAATAGAGAGGACACCTGAAAGTGAAAATGTATCCCATGAAATTCATGATGAGGACACAAGGAAGGTGAATCAAGAATGGAGAAACTCCAACTTTGGGTTGAAGACCAACCACGTTCCTAAGATCGATATGAAAAAGTTTGATGGCAAGGACCCTATCACATGGATACTTCAGATGGAGCAATTATTTGATCTACATAATGTGCCACATACACAAAAGGTACAAATTGCTTCTTTATATTTATAACCCAATCAATTTGAATGGTATAGATGGATTTGTTCTCACAAATCACTCGTCACTTGGACAATTTTCACGGAAGAAATGATAGCACACTATGAGGATACAAGGAGCAATACCTCCTTTAGCCAATTGATAAATCTCAAGCAAAAGGGTTCAGTTATAGAGCACATTGAGAACTTCCAAAGATTGAATATAAAGGTAACACATATTCCATATGAACACTTGATTGATGTATTCATAGGAACTTTAAGAGATAAAATTCAACATGAGGTTTTCCTTTGGGAACCCAAATCATTTGAGAATGCATTTAAGGTGGCAAGAAATGTTGAAAGTAGAAATATGGCTATGGCTACAAGAAGGACCAATCCTAACATATATAGAGAGAATAATGCTCTTTCTTCTAAAACACCTCAACCTACAAGGTTGACACCTCAACAATTGGAGGAAAGAAAAGCAAAAGGTTTATGCTTTAATTGTGACAACAAGTACAGTAAGGGACATACGTGTGGTGAGAAGAAATTATTCTACATAGATTGTGAAGAGGAAGAAGAACAAGAACAAGAACAAGAACCTTCTCAAGATGAAAACCTAGAATCAATTTCTTCTGAAGAGTTGAATCCCACGATATCGTGTAATGCATTGGCTGGAATTAGCACTCCTCAAACCCTCAAGATCGAAGGATATATCAAAAGAAAAAGGTAATAGTCCTAATTGATTCTGGTAGTACTCATAATTTCATTCACTATAAATTAGCCAAAGATCTCAATTCTTTTGTATATCCAACACCTGAGTTTCAAGTAATGATAGCAGACGGAGGAACTATCAATTGCTCAGGAAAATGCAATAAGATCAATCTTACTATGGGGGAATATGTTGCTATACCCATGGGTGGTGTTGATGTTGTACTAGGAATCTAATGGTTACAATCATTAGGAACAATGGCTTTTAATTTTCAAGAACTTTTCATGAAATTTTCATTGGAAGGAAAATAAATTGAGTTAAGAGGTATCACAAGGAAACCTGGTAAGGTGATAATCTCTAATGGCATGACAAAATTATTGAAAAAGGGGCATCATGGTGTTATTTCACAACTATGCTCACTGGATGTTCAAACATCTAAGCCATCTATTCCTCTAGATCTACAAGGGATCATTGATAAACATTCCAAAGTATTTGAAGATATTCCCAAAGGTCTTCCACCCACTCGAAATCATGATCATGATATTCACCTAATTCTTGGGAGTATTCCTCCTAACATCAGGCCATACAGATACCCTTATGCCTAGAAAAGTGAAATTGAGTGCATGGTTGAAGAAATGTTAGAGGCTGGCATTATTAGACCTAGCCAAAGTTCTTACTCTGCACTGGTGGTAATGGTATTCAAGAAAGATGGCTCATGGCATATGTGTCTAGATTATAGAGAGCTCAACAAGATCACTATTAAAGATTAGTTTCCCATTCCCGTCATTGATGAATTGTTAGATGAACTACATGGAGCAATCTATTTCACAAAGTTGGATCTTCGTTCAGGGTATCATCAGATTAGAATGAAGGAAGAAGATATCCCAAAAACAACATTTCAACTCATGAAGGCCATTATGAATTTTTGGTCATGCCTTTTGGCCTTACAAATGCGCCTTCCACATTCCAAGGGTTGATGAATTCCATTTTCAAGCCCTTCCTTTGAAAATTTGTGTTAGTATTTTTTGATGATATACTAATCTATAGCAAGTCTTGGGAAGATCATGTGCGACATTTTGACAAGGTGCTACAACTACTAAAGGAGCAACAACTATATGCCAAACCATCTAAATGTTTCTTTGGAGTGAAGGAGGTAGAGCATTTGGGTCATATTGTATCTCATGAAGGTGTCAAGGTAGACCCTAACAATATTAAGGCCATGATGGATTGGCCGATTCCCAAAACATTGAAGAATCTTAGAGGATTTTTGGGTTTGACAGGTTACTACCGCAAGTTTGTTCGAGACTATGGAAGAATAGCAACACCTTTAATGACACTAACTAAGAAGGATGCATTTTCATCGACTCCAGAGGCAACTAAATCTTTTGAACAACTTAAAGAGGTGATGTGCAAAGATCCTATCTTGACCAGTCCAGACTTCACAAAAACCTTTATTATGGAATGTGATGCTTCGGGAAATGGAATTGGTGCTGTCCTAATGCAAGAAGGAAGGCCTCTGGATTTTGAAAGTCGACCACTCAAGGGAAAGGACTTACACAAACCCATTTGTGAGAAGAAAATGATGGCAATACTACATGCATTGAAGAAATGGCGTCCTTATCTAATAGGTAGGCACTTCAAGGTCAAAACAGATCATGATAGTCTTAAATACTTCTTGGAACAAGGACTATCTTTAGAAGAAAAACAAAAATGGGTAACCAAGATATTGGGTTATGATTTTGAAATCGTCTATAAAAAAGGAAGCAAAATGTTTTGGCAGATGAAATCTCAAGGAAGGATGAAGATGTTGAGGCTTTTCTCTGTGAGATCTTGATCATCCAACTCGATTGGATCATAGAAGCAAAGGATGAATGGAAGAATGATGAAAAAGTGTGGACTCTCATTCAAAGGTTGCATCATGATTCCAGTACATAAGATACATTTACATGGAAAAATGATTCACTATGGTACAAAGATCGCTTATATTTATGTAAGAACTCCCAACTCAAACAAAAGGTACTATTGGAATTGCACACCTCTCCAGTAGGAGGGCACTCGGGAATTTTAAAAACCTACCATAGGGTCAAGAAGGAATTTTTTTGGGATGGCCTTAAAACCGATGTTCAAAGGTTTGTAGCAGAATATTTGGTTTGCCAAAAAAATAAGGTGGAAACAATTAAGACCCCAGGTCTTTTACAACCATTAGCCATCCCAAGTCAGTGTTGGGAGGAGGTTTCCATGGATTTCATCATAGGGTTACCAAAGTTTGAAGGAAAGAGTGTCATCATGGTGATTGTTAATAGACTGACCAAGTACGCACACTTTTGTGCACTCTCTCATCCCTTCAAAGCTAGTACAGTTGCCACTGCATTCATGGAGACAGTTCAAAAGATACATGGCAACCCAAAGATTATTGTAAGTGACAGAGATCCCATCTTCACTAGACATTTTTGGACAGAATTATTTTCTTGTTTGGGTACTCAATTGGCTCATAGCTCATCCTATCATCCTCAATCTGATGGACAAATTGAGATAGTGAACAAATGTCTGGAAGGATACCTTTGTTGCTTTGTCTCTAATAAACAAACACAATGGTTCAAATGGTTACCCTTGGCAGAATGGTGGTATAACACTTCCTTTCATACTGCAAAAAAAATGACACCATTTATGGCACTCTATGGATACCACTCTCCTTCCATCACTTGTTATCTAAAAGAAAAATCTAAGGTTCAAGTAGTGGAAGATCACATCAAGCATCAACAACAAGTTCTCCAAATATTAAAGGACAACCTGACCATGGCACATAATCACATGAAACAACAAGAAGATCAACATCGTAGTGAAAGAAGTTTTGAAGTAGGGGATTGGGTATTTTTAAGACTACAACCATACAAACATATGTCCCTCAAGAAAGCCAAGAAGGATAATAAATTATCACCAAAGTACTATGGCCCTTATAAGGTGTTGCAAAAGATTGGTACTATGGAATACAAGTTGGAGTTGCCTGCATCTTCACGAGTACACCCAGTTTTCTATGTTTCATGCTTAAATAAGGTTACAGGGGACAAGATCTCAGTTCAAACTATATTGCCAGAACTTGACGAGGAAGGAAAAATCATATTGGAGGCTGAAGCCATCACTGACACAAGAATTTTCTAGCTGAGGAATAGATCCATTTCCGAGTATCTCATTAAATGGAGGAAACTACCGGCTAAAGATTCCACTTGGGAAGATGAGTCTTTTATACATAAGCATCCATATTTACTCAAGTGTTGCAGACAAAACTTTTCTCAAGGGGAGGGGCATGTTAAGCCCTAAATAGTGGCTCATTACCCCTTAATTGGGGCATATTACATTAGTAATGTTATTTTATTTATGTCGTCTTTATTCCATTAGATGTAATTATACCTCCTAATCTCCTATATATACCAAGGAGACATTTTCATTTTGAATCATCTTGTAATTGAACATTTATGTGGGCATAAGGAGGTTTCCCCCTTGAAGAGGCTTATTATCTGAATTTCTGTCTTTTTCAAGGAGTTGAGTACTTATTTGATATTTGGTTCATAACATCTTCCTATGAAGGAGCTTCAAAGATTTGAATAACTTCATCAAATGGAGGAGCAAACATCAATGCCTCTTCCTCATGACTTTCCCTTACATCTTCAGCTTCATAATATGGAGGGTCTAGCTCGTCCAAGGGTTCCCTTTCTTCTTCACCTTCTGAATCATAGAATAAGGTATGATAAAAAACATGAAAAGGAAAGTGACTAACCTCATCCTCTTCTTCTTTTGCAGGAGGAAAAGGATTTGGGATGGCTTCATCAGAGGGAGGATCACACATTAATACTTCATCATCATACTCCATTTATCAGTATGGCAAAAAAAGTATTTTCAATGCATCCCATTATCCAGTTTACCATTTGTAGATTTTTCCCTAGTTGAATAAAATAAAGTATGATGAAAGTCCAATTAGCTTTATTGTAGGCTTTAGACAGGTCAAGTTTCATGAAAAATAAGGATTTTTTTTTTGTCTTTACAGAGTGAAGGACTTATTGAGAGATTGAAACAACATCGTGGATTTAGAAATGAGTTTTTATATTAGATTGCAACAGGAAATGGGTCGAAAATCCTCGAAGGAGGTATGCGTTTGGGATTTGGGTATAAGAGATAGATAAGTGGAATTGAAGGAAATCCAGACTTTACCCATCCTTTTGTATTAATTTACCACTTTGAGCAGATCCGTCTTAAGTAAATCGAACAACCCTATAAAAAATTCAACAAGGAGCCCATTAGGTCCAGGGATTTTGCATTTTTGAAAGGAAGACAAGATTTGAAGGATTTCTTTTTCAGCTATTTCTTCTTGAAGTGCATTTTTCATATCATTTGTAATGATGGAAGGAAAGAGGGATATCACCTTTAGGATTTCAACTATAGGACATCTCAGAAGATCCTTGAAAAGACTAGAGAAAAAGTATTTTCCAGCCTCAACAATCTTATCGTGAGTTGAAACCATTTGACTATTCCACTCCTTAATTTCCCAAATTGAGTTTGTCAATCTATGGTAACTAGCAAACTTATGGAAGAACTTTTTATTATTGTGTCCTTCATGAATCCATATGACTCTACTTTTCTATCTCCATTTCGATTCCTCAAGTCTAAGCAACTCGTTCTTTTTTACAAAGAGCTCCTTTATCGTCTTCTCTTCTTCAACTAATAAAGAGTCCATTGCATGATCTATAAGGAGGCCTCCTAACCTTATTTCCAGTTCCACTAATGTCTCCTTTTGCTTTTTCCTATAATATTTTTCCCACATAGTAGTTGATTTCTTAATTTTTCCAATATTCGTCGTAAATTGCTGCATAAACAGAGTCCCCACTTCCTTCGATAAAATAATCCAAGATTCATGAACCAACTTGCAATAGTCTTCCTTTTTAATCTAGTCACTATTAAATTTCAATGAAACTCCTCTCGAAGGTCTTGTTTTAACCGCTTCGAACACAATTAAAAGATTATATGACATACCCCCAATGAGGACCCTTGAAGACAAAGACCACCACTTCTAAACTAATCCTTCATAAATTAGGAAATGATCAATCCTTTTTTCCACTAGCCCTGGCCCTTTTCTGTCATTGTTCCAGATGTGTGAGAGTTTCTTAGGGGCCAGGACAAATAGATTATGTTTTTCCATCCAGCTGGTAAAGAGTCCCTCCAAAGGATCTTGATGAGGATGTTGACCCCAAATATCCTTTAAGGACAATTTAAAGTTCAAATTGTCCCCTAGAATCATATCTCTGACATTGAATAAATTTGCATCGCTTGAATTATCCTTGAAAAAACTGTGATTGATATACGACCCATACACATTGCAAAATTTGACTTCAGAGTATATCAGTCTATCTTTGATATGCACCATTATACATGATGATTTTTTTTTTATCTTCTATCACCTTAATTTGTGTATTGCATGTTGTTATCACCCCCCCTGATAGTCCATCTGCATTTATGGAGCATAAATGTCATCCCCTGAGCCAAGAACTGAAAATGTCCTCCACCTTGTTTCCACTTCACATCATCTGTTGTATTAATACTATATCTGGCTTAACCACTTCACACAAACAATTTAGGGAGATAAATTTTGGGGAGCCCCCTACCCAACGTGAATTTAAGGAAAACATGGTCATTTGGAACCCCTTGCTCGGGCCTTCCCTACTCTAAGGGACCTTAAAATAGTAGACTATATGCCACTTCTTATTTATTTTGCTACCTGGGTCTGAGCTAGTTAAATTTTTGACTTTCTGCCTACATGTCTCTTAGGAGCACCATCTAAAGCCAACCCCCCACCTTCCTCCATGTTTGTTCCTAATCGCACCTTAGAACGTAAAAGATGATCATACTTTAAACCAGAGCATTGGATTGAATGATTAGAAGGAGAAATGGGAATGTGAGGATAATTAGGGGACTTGAGAGGAGAAAAGTCACGGGGAGCCTTATCCACCTCCAAGATGTGAGCTTTCAGAACAAAATCCACTTTTAAATCACTGGGATGGATAGGGATGGGAACACTCGAGGGAGACAGTGAGGGGGGGAGGAAGCAAGATTCACTATCATTCAACTTCTTATTGGGAAACTCATCATTTTCATTTGAGAGGACAGGTGAGACAAATAAAGAATCCTTACCTAGAGTAACCTGAGGCGCTACATCATTCACACTGCCACCTGCCACACTTGTCTTGGGAATTTTGTGACTCACGCTTTCCTCTTGGATATCCTCCATTCCTGGTGCCACATATGTGGACTCCTTCTCCTATTTTCTTTTCCAAATCTTGTTGAAAGAGTGAAGAAAAATAGGATTACACTTACACTGTGCTTGCAAATGTTTAACTGCATGACACCCAAAACAACGAAAGGGGATCCTCTAGTAGTCTATTCATTGCATGACAAAGATATCATTCCAAACCAACTTGATTTCTTCATGCAACCCCTCATAAATATCAAATTATATCTGAATCCACACCCATCACCGATCAACTTTGGTCTCCCATCTTGGTTCGAGCCCCATGAATTTTCCAATGTTATTTGCTATTGCCTTGAGAATATGCTTTCTCCAAAAACTAAAGAAAGGTTTGGTAAAATTGCTCAAATTTTGGCTGGAGAGTGTACATATCTCATAGGGTCAAAAGTGACAGTCCAGTCTTTAAAAACCATTCTAGAAGGACCCCACCCCCAGTTTCTGTGAAAAATATCCATCATCTCCTCATGTTGGTTGAAGATGAAACATATCCACCCTCTTGCGAGAATATGGAATATAGGACAATTTCCAATTACAATTTTTCAATTGTTATCTAACCAGGATTTCATTGAAGCAGGGAATACAACCTTTCTACAAAATTTCCCTAAAAGGGTCCTTCAACCAGATTTGAAAATTCACCTATGCTGACATCATCCCCCACAACCATTCACCTTTTTTCTTTTCATTCCTTCCAACATTTTCTTTTCCTATTTTCTCATATTTTCTAGTTTAATAGAGAAGATTCATCCTCTCCCTTATCACTCAATCCCCCAAAAACCACCTTCTTTGTTGATTTCTCTACATGTAGCATGCATGATTTTTCTAAGAATGATAATACAAGACCTTTTTCCTTAGGCCTGATAACCTGCTCGGTAGCAATAATTACCAGCTTGTATGATTGTCCAACTACCTCATTCAATGTAGTACCTTGATCTTGTAGAGGAGGCTTGTGATTAGGTTTATGGTGAAGATCTAATGGACCTAATGCCTCCAAGTTAGTCACCCTTTTAATGCGTTGAAACCTTAAGAAATCCTCCTAATAAATAAAGATATCACCCATACCCAGGTAGTCATCATCGTAATCTAGTGCCACATCGACCATAGGTAAGTTGCAGGATCCGTAGAAAAGGAAGCTTGATTGATTCTGTGGACCACACGACATACTTGATCTCAAAAATGATCAAACTCCAAAAGTGATGGCTCGATAAACGATTGTTGCACAAGACTCCCAACTGAAAAATACCTTTTACATTACTCTAACATGGACCAAAGTTATGTTATAAGCACACCACCCAACGTCACTAGATTGTAACCTCATGGAAAAAGATAGCCCTTGTCCCAATACCACAAAAATCAATCATTTCTTCGCCAGCGATAGTAGAATCATAGATGAACCCTCGTAATATAT
>JASDQU010103096.1:158243-190127 GCA_032191745.1 Picea mariana | reverse complement strand
GAGAGAGAGAGAGAGAGAGAGAGAGAGAGAGAGAGAGAGAGAGCTTTATATTCCATAAAAAAGAATATACACATTGCCATCCATAAATTGGATTGTCCTTTTCAAAAATAGTTCATCTATTCATTCTTGAGCTTTCATAATCTGACCTTTCTACTCATTCTTCCTTGTATTGCATACAAAAAATAAAATTGATACTATGACCAGAAATATGAAGATTTTATAAACGAAAGTTCATTTTTGAGATCTGTTGATTTTATGAAAATTCCTGGAGAATGAAAATACCAATATCACAGCTTAATGCTCCCTTCAAAAGTTTATCTGCATCTTTGTTTAATTCTCTGAGAATATGACAACATGAGAACTAGTCTAATATTTCTATATGCTCCCAGAATTGATTCATTAGAGGCTGTAAACAATGCACCTGGAATGACACTTTCCTATTTATCCAATCTACTATCAACTGAGAATCCCCAAACACCTGCAACTTGTGTAAATTTATCATTTATGCATGGAAAAGCAGCTCCCAAAGAGCCGCTAGGTTTGCCTTGTTGTTTGATCATGTTCCTGGAACATATAGAATATAATAATAACGTGACTTGGAAAAATAAAGAAAAGAACCAACACCACAAATGGGAGGGTGACCTTGGCTAGCCCCATCAAAGAAGCCCCAAGGAATGCCCTCCGCCATTCGAGGTATCAAAGGCTGCCTAATATTTTTAATTTTGGGATCAAATTTGTATTCACCAACTAGCTTGACTATGAGACCAGCCACCACCTCTGTTGGGACCATCTGGTTTTGAAAGATAACACTATTCCATGCCCACCATAAGAAATAGTCATAGAAGAAAGGAATTGTGGAAAGAGTAATGCTTGCAGATTCCTTCCACTTTTTAAACCAAGACTCCAAGTTTCCTCGTGGCTTCATCCCTTGTACTTTTCTAGTTAAAGACACTTCTTTCCAAACATTACCAACAAAAGGACATTCCATAGAGAGATGAGAGATCGATTCTGAATTTGTTTGGCACAAAGAGCACCAATTTAGGTCAATCTAACCTCTCTTTGCCCTGTTATCCCATGTCAAAATCTTGTTTTCTAACACCATCCATGTGAGGATTTTTTATTTATTGGGAGGATTTTGAGACTAGATATACTTCCACCACCATTTCTTGTCTCCAGAGAAAGATTCTGCAGCTAAAACAAAATATTCCATCTGTAACACCCTGGGTTTTGAGCCCCGTATTAAATGTTGTAATTTGTTAAGTTATGAAAGGCCAGAGTGCCTAAACAATTATTAAGAGGCCAGTGTGCATATGAAGTGTAATGTTTTGATCATTATTAATATAAAACACATCGCTGGCTGCTAGATGGAAAAGGACAAGAGTTATAGGGGGCTATGATTCCACAAGAGAGGGGGCTTGAGGGGCTAAGTAATTATTTTATATTTTATTTACCCATTATTGTTTTAATGGAGAAAAACAGTTACATGAGCTTCTTGGGGGGGAAGGCCAAGTAGCTCCTAAATTCCAAGAATTACATAAACTCGTCCTTGGTCTGTTTGGGGGGGTTCTCACTCCTGTTCTTGTTCTTGTTCTTCTATTGGTTGCTTCACTCATTCAATCATTTCACTCATGCACTCATTCACTCAATTTATCATTGTTCACATTTTTCGTTGGGATTTCTCTCCATTCATTCTACCACCCACTCGTCTTTCCTCATTCGTGTCTGGCTTGGGAAAAGAAAGTGAACTGTTAAAGAGAAGCCATGGTATGGTTGGCTGTAGAGACTACTGGTGTATTCCAGCTATGAATCAAGACCTGCATGTCTGAGATGCTTTGTTCTGGGCTTAGTTTTTCTCACAAATGCGAGTCCTGAGAGTCCCAGGATGGAGATTCTGGACCAGCTACACTGGAGCCCTAGAAGGAGATGGACAACCTGAGGAACAACGTGGTAGAGAAGGGGGTTCTTTCTCTTGGGTTGTGTAGGCTGGGTAGAAGAGAGATGATGTACTTGGATTGTTGTGGGTGCTGAGAAGCCTGTGAGAGCTTGAGTTCTGACTGGTTTGGGAAGTCGAGTGACACTCTGGAACCATCCTTATGGATTCGTAGCCTTGGATCGAGGGTGACACTGTTGCTGAGACTTGGAACAACAGTGTCTACGGTTGGGTGGAACATCCTTGGTCTGTAGCCAGTTGGTGTCTTGTTTTCAGAAAACATACGTGCTCTCTATTATGGTTATTTACCTATGTATTCTTTATTCCACTATGTATTTATTTATCTTTGAATTTAATGTTCAGAACATGCTTGTTGGTTATCATTGTGCATGGATTAGTTTAAGTTGTGGCATGAATCTTTATTTCCACATGAGGTTTTCATGTCCCTTTATTAACTTAGAAGTGATTCAAATTGAGATAACTCACTGTGAAGTGAGTCCCTGGACTGCAGTGTGCCTTGCCTGCGGGTGGCTGGGTGGGTTGCGGTTGGTTTAAGTGGCATAGCTCAACCTATGGGCGGCTGGGTATGTTATAGATTGGTACCAGAGCTACAGGTTGAAACATCGATCTAGAATGGGATGGATCTATTAGACGAGATCCTATGGTTGAGATCGAGTTATGAACTTGAAGTCGTGAAGCTTACGACAAGTGGAATTGCAGAGTCCATGTAGAAGCTAGAACATTAGATATCCTTAGTAAGGGATCGAAGTATCGTGACTGTCCTTTTCGAATTCAGGAGCGATCACCATCATGGGATCGAGGGAGATCTGGACTATGGGATCGGAGGGCAGCTGAACAGGGGCTGTCTGATGGAAGTGAATAGGAGGTTGGGGTAAGAATTAAGTCCCAATCGTCGGATCTGGCTGATCGATTGTCAATCGTCAATTAAAGCCAAGCAAGAGAGGAGGAACTTCGGAACTTCGTCGCTTCGACGATCTTGGTAGGTAGGAAAAGCATGAATTGCCGAAGGCTGGAGTCGCGAAGCTCTGTCATCCGTCCGATCTGATGGGAGGTGTGGAGGGATCTTCGTCGTTGATCGTGGTCATCCGACATTGACCAATTCGAGAGTTTTCACTCTAGGATTTTTAAAATTTGATGAATTGCTATAACTCGAAGTCCCGGAGCGCTGAAGTCCCAAAGTCCCATCGACTATCAGATCGAGGGAAGGATTTCAAAAGTATGCCAACCGTTGGATCTAGAAAGGGTGGAAGGATAATGAGGTTTCAGAGCTTCATAACCTCGCCACTTCGACGTTTGATAGTTCGAGAGTATGGGGGTCATCTGGAGAGAGAAGCCTCGAAGCCCAAAACCTGGAGTTAATCACAGCCGATGGCTGTGGGAGGAGTGTGAGTTGTCGATTTTATTTTAGCGTTTGGCTATTCGGGAGGTATCATGTGTTGGACTCAGGAAACTTCCGAAGCCCAAAGCTCTGGAGTCCCAGATTTGATTGATGATGTGGCTTGCACCAAGTGGTCGGGGTCATGTGGGGACACGTGTCACCTAGATTCAACACCCTTTTGATCCCATTCCGTCTATTTTTGAATGACATGTAGCACACATGCCACAAGTCCATGTCACCCTAGGTTATGTCAGTGTGCCATGTCACCTTCGGGAGTATGTGATTTTGAGGGTTTTAGAGTTCCTATTAGTGAAAAGTGTCGAAGCGCGAAGTGATGAAGGCATGCAACCTGTCGATCTAGGATCCCTTTGGGATCTCTCTCAATCGTTGGATCAAGCAGGAGAAGCAGGGTAAGTAAGTTGGATGATTGTCACTACGGGGGAATTGACAGATGCATGAATTGAATGTCCCAGACCCCCGAAGCACCGAATTTTTGAATTGGCGGAGAGACAAGCATCTCAACGCTTGATTAAGTCAACCATCGATTTCTGTTGAATCCTCTAGTTGGGGGTGGGGCCATCCATTCAACGAGAGATTAAGTCTCAATCATCCGATTTGTGTTGGTGGAGTTAGTGAAGACTTCAATGAAGTGAATCTCCAGGGGAAATTGGAAGTTGACAATGGAGAACAACCGAAGGCCGAAGTCAAGAGGACTTGGTCCCAACGTGGGTCGCATGATAAGGTAAAAAGGGCATGAGAGGTAACCCAACCCTCGATTAAGTTGATCGTGCAAGCTTCCGTGTGGAAGAACACAAAGTGAAGTGATAAGGAAGGATTAAGCCCGCAGTTTCGAGCTGTGGTCACCTGGGGAAGTTGTTTGAAGGGAGCACCTGTGTATAATTGAATTCTTTATTGGATAAGGGATAACATGGAAGTGTTATATGATGCAGAATGATATGTATATGTTCTTCGTGAATTGATATGAAAAAGGACCCGTAGCATTGTTTGGGAAATTCTGTTTATAATATGCATAATTATAACAAAATGGTCACTTGCACATTTTGCAGAATTAAGGGGTTTAAACATATCAATTCATAATCCGTATTCAAGAAATGGAAGAAGGAGAGGGAGATTCCATCCATGATAAATAGGCCAAAGGTCAGAATATTAGAGTTGGTAATGCAGAGACAAAATCTAATGGACACAAGGGCAGAGGGGAGCAAGAAACATTGATAGAAACTATAAGAATACTGAAAATAGAAGTGAAAAACTACAAAGAAAACAATGAGAGACTGATGAGAGAAAAAAGTCAGATAAATGGTCGAGTGATGCAGAGCTTAAATYATTTGCAGAGGAAAAAAAAGAGGGGATCAAACTCAAAACAAGAGGAAGAAGGAATATATCATGAAAGAAGAGATGATCGTGGAAGAGATGGTTATTCAAGAATTGGAGAAGAACTCATAGACATCACTCACCTCCCTACTTAGCAAGGAAGTATTATGGATCTGAAGATTCCATAAGTAGTCCATAGGTGTCTTCTGTTAGGCACCAAAGAAGAAGACATGAATTTGATAGTTTGCAAGGAGAGTTGAGGAAGCTTAAGCCACCATCCTCTGATGGTGAAAGAGAAAGGGAAGATGATGTTGAGGCATGGTTTCTTGGACTCAGAAGATATTTTCAATTGCATAACTATTCATCAAACCGAGAAGCTAGGATTTCCACCTACCATTTACATGGGAAGGATGCTATATGGCGGGTTCGTCTGAAGCAAGTTGAGCACGTTGATGAGAAGAGGATCACTTGGAAGCAGTTCAACAAGCATTTTCAGAAGGAGTACCTCCTAGAGCACTTCTATGACAAGGAGATGTAGGAGTTATTTGAACTTAGGCTGGGAAGTATGACCATTGGCAGAGTACGAAAGGAAGTTCTTGGGGCTGCTAAAGTATGTGGGGTTTATAAAAGATGAGAAGGTAAAAGTACAAAGGTTTTAAAGTGGATTACCATCTTTTTATAAAGAGAAAATTCAATATGATGAACCCAGGACTTTGACTAAGACCATCAGGAAGGGAAAGTACCTGTATGAGCAAGGAAAAGGTAGAGAGTCCATGCAGAAGTCTTGGAAGGATAATAAAAAGGAGAAGTTTGATCAGAGGAAGAAGGGATTCAAACCTCCTTTCAACAGAAATGAACCTAATAAAAATCACCAAGACCAATATGCTAAGGATGAATCCAAGAAAGAAGACTCATTGGGAAAAAGGGGAAGACCACCAATCCAATGTTGGGGATGCAAAGAAGATCACCTTTACAAAAATTTCCCTCACAAAAAGGACATAGTGAAGACCATACACAACATCCAAGAGGCTACAACAGTAGAAGACACATGAATAATTTATGTAGCTTTATATGATCGACAAGAAGAGTACCAGTTCAATATGATCAGGGTGGAAGGTAATATCATTAATCATCCTGTTGCTATTTTAATTGATTAAGGAGAAAGTCATTGTTACATTGATTCTAAAATAATGGATAGATTATGTTTGGAGAAAAATAAGTTTGAAAAATCAAGTTTGGTTCAGCTAGCCATTGGAACCAAAAGGAGAATCCATGATATGGTTAGAGGATGTTCCATAAGTCTTAATGGTGTGAATACTAGTGTTGATCTAAATATCATACCATTGGGATGTTATGATATTCTAATTGGAATGGATTGGTTGGACAATCATCATGCTATCCTAGATTGTCATAACAAGACATTTACATGTCTTGATGAAGAAGGAAAATAGAGCACTGCGAAAGGTGTTCCAAGACCCATATCTATAAGAGATATTTCAACATTACAACTGAAGAGGTGTTTCAGAAAAGGATGTCAATTGTATGCAGCCCATGTGGAGGAGCCAAAAAATACAATTGGGCGAAGCCTTGAATATTTCTCAGTACTACAAGAATTTGAAGATGTATTGCAAGAAATACCAGGGTTGCCACCAAAAAGGGAGATTTATTTCTCTATTGATTTAGTGCCAGGAGCTACCCCAGTGTCAAAAACACCTCAAATAATGAATACACCAGAATTAAAAGAATTACAAATGTAGTTGGAAGAATTGTTGAAGAAAGGGTAACTACGTCTAAGTGTTTCACCTTGGGGAGCACCAATACTTTTTGTCAAAAAGAAATATGGAACTTTGTGACAGTGTATTGAATTTTGAAAACTAAACAAATCCACTGTGAAGAACAAGTACCCACTACCCATAATTGATGACCTCTTTGATCAGCTAAGAGGAGAAAATATATTTTCCAAGATAGACTTGAGATGGAGATACCATCAGGTCCAAATCAAGGAAGAAGACATCCATAAGAAAACCTTTAGAACCAGGTATGGGAATTATGAATTTGTAGTGGTGCCATTTGGATTGTCCAATGCACCAACTGTCTTTATGTGCTTAATGAATGGCATATTCAAAAATTATTTGGATAAGTTTGTCATAGTATTCTTGGACGACATACTTGTCTATTCTAAGTCAGAGGAAGAGCATGAACATCACCTAATATTGGTATTGCAAGTGTCAAGGAAACATCAGTTGTATGCCAAGATTAATAAGTGTTCTTTTTATCAAGAGAAGATCCATTACTTGGGGCACATTATTTCAGAACAGAGTATAGAAGTAGATCCAAAGAAGATTGAAGCCATAAGAGGATGGCCAACACCCAGGAATGTTCCAGAAGTCAGATCTTTTATGGGGTTAGCTGGTTACTACAAAATATTTCTAAGATTTCTCATTCGATCAATTGTTTGCAAAAGAAGGGAATTAAATTTGAATGGACATCTGAGTGTGAAGAGAAATTTAATCGGTTGAAAGAATTACTTACTAGTGCACCTGTTTTAAAGATTGCCGACCCAAATGAAATTTTTGTGGTATATACAGATGCATGTAAGGAAGGTCTTGGTGGAGTCCTCACTCAAAATGGACATGTCATTAGTTATGAGTCTAGAAAGCTTAAGGAACATGAGAGGAACTATGCCACACATGACTTGGAACTTGCTGCCATTGTTCACGCATTGAAAATGTGGAGACATTATCTCATGGGAAAGAGATTTGAATTAAGAACAGACCACAATGGTTTGAAGTATCTTTTTGAACAACCAACTTTGAATGCCAAATAAACAAGATGGCTAGAATTTTTAAGTGAATATGAATTTGACATCAAGCATATCAAAGGAAAAGAAAATAAAGTTGTCGATGCACTTAGTAGAAGAGTGCATCTTATGCATGCTACAGTTGTCAGTATGCATTAGTTAGACTTGAAGAGAATAATTTTAGATGTTGTTACAGATCAACATTACCTATAGATAAAAGAAATCTTACAACAAGAAAATGTACAAAATAAAATGAAAGAGTATGAGATGAAGGAAGATGGATTAATTTTGCATAAAAATAGAATTTATGTTCCTAGTTTCAGAGAACTCAGGAATTTGGTATTAAAAGAAATGCATAATGTTCCATATGTTGGACATCCAGGTTACCAGAAAACAATTGCAGTAGTGAGAAGCCAATTCTTTTGGCCGGGAATGAAAAATGATGTTGTTGTTTACATCGCCAGATGTATGGAATGTCAGAGAGTGAAGGTTGAGCATAGAAAACCAATAAGTTTGCTACAACCATTACCAATTCCAAAGAAGAAATGGGAAGTGGTAACCATTGACTTTATAACAAAATTTCCTAGGAAAACAAGACAACATGATTCGATCATGGTAGTGGTTGATAAATTAACAAAGGCTACTCATTTTGATCCTTTAAAAAAAACTCACACAACAACTAATATTGCAGAAATTTACACGAAAGAGATTGCTAGGTTGCATGGGATACCTAAGACAATTGTCTCGAACATAGACACAAAGTTTACTTCAAATTTCTGGAGGGGATTATTTAAAGGATTTGGTACAAATCTGAACTTTATCAAAACATACCATCCACAGTGAGATGGGCTAACAGAGAGAGTCAACCGAGTAATTGAAGACATGTTAAGGATGTATGTGATGGATAGGCCATCTAAGTGGGAAGAGTACTTGCACTTGGTTGAGTTTGCCTATAATAATGGGTATCAAGCTTCATTGAAAATGAGCCCATTTGAAGTGTTGTATGGAAGGAAATGTAATACTCCAGTGAGTTGGGACAACCCAACAAACATAGTGGTACTTGGGCCATAATTACTCAAGGATATGGAAGACCAAATGGTTAAGATTAAGCAGAACTTAAGGGCAACTCAAGGTAGACATAAATTTTATGCAGATAAGAGTAAGACAACTAGAGAATTTAAAGTGGGGAAGCATGTTCTTTTAAAAATGAATCCCAAGAAAAGTTCTTTGAAGTTGGGTAGTTGTACAAAGCTGGTAGCCAAATTCTATGGTCCATTTGAGATATTGGAAATAATAGGGCTAGTTGCATACATGCTTGCATTGCCTTCTTCCAAAAATGTGCATAATGTATTTCATGTCTCTTTGCTAAAACCATATGTACATGATCCTAAGCATGTTATTGATTGGCATCTGATTCAGGTAGAGACAGAGGGATACTTTCAGGTCCAACAAACGTGAATATTGGACAAAAAATTCAAAATTCTCTAGAATCGAGTTATAGAGCTGGTAAAGGTCTAGTGGACTTGTTATGGTCCTGAATATGCTACTTGGGAGCATGAAGATGCCATGTGGGTGGAGTACTTGTAGCTTTTTGAATAAATTTTGAGATTCTAATCTTTGTTTTGTATATGCATCGAGGACAATGCCAAAATAAGTGGGAGGGCATGTAACACCCGAGGTTTTGAGCCCTGTATTAAATATTGTATTTTGTTAAGTTATGAAAGGAAATAGTGCCTAAACAATTATTAAGAGGCTAGTGTGCCTAGGAAATGTAATGTTTTGATCATTATTAATATAAAACACATCACTGGTTGCTAGATGAACAAGGAAAAGAGTTATAGGGGGATATGATTCCACAAGAGAGGGGCCTTGAGGGGATAAGTACTTATTTTATATTTTATTTACCCATTATTGTTGTAATAGAGAAAAAACAGTTACATGAGCTTCTTGAGGGGGAAGGCCAAGTGGCTCCTTAATTCAAAGAATTACATAAACCTGTCCTTGGTCTATTTGGGGGGGATCTCACTCCCATTCTCGTTCTTGTTCTTCTGCTGGTTGCTTCACTCATTCACTCATTTCACTCATGCATTCATTCACTCAATTTATTGTTGTTCACACTTTTAGTTGGGATTTCGATCCATTCATTCTACCACTCACTTGTCTTTCTTCACTCTTTTCTTGGCTTGGGAAAGGAAAGCAAACTATTGAAGAGAAACCATGGTATGGTTGGCTGTAGAGACTGCTGGTGTATTCTGACCATGAATCAAGACTTGCATGTCTGAGATGATTTGGTTTGGGCTTAGTTTTGCTCACAACTGTGAGTCCTGGGAGTCCCAGCATGGATATTTTGGACCAACTGCACTGGAGCCCTGGAAGGAGATGGAAAACTTGAGGAACTACATGATAGTGAAGGGGGTCAGTTCTCTTGGGTTGTGCAGGCTGGGTAGAAGAGAGCTGGTATACTTGGATTGTTGTGGGTGTTGAGAATCCTGTGAGAGATTGAGGGCTGATTGGTTTGGGAAGACGAGTGACACTCTGGAATCGTCCTTGTGGATTCATAGCCCTGGCTCGGGGGTGACACTACTGCTAAGACTTGGAACAACATTTTCTACAGTTGGGTGGAATGTCCTTGGTCTTCAACCACTTGGTGTCTTGTTTTTAGAAAATATAAGTGCTCTCTATTATGGTTATTTGCTTGTGTATGCTTTATTCCGTTGTGTATTTATTTATCTTTGAATTTAATGTTTAGAACATGCGTGCTTGATGGTTATCGTTGTGCATAGATTAATTTAAGTTGTGGTATGAATCTTTATTTCCGCATGTGGTTATCATGTCCCTTGATTAAATTAGAAGTGATTCGAATTGAGATAAATCACTGTGAAGTGAGTCCTTGGACTGCAACGTGCCTCGCCTGCAGGTGGTTGGGTGGGTTGCGGTCAGTTTAAGTGGCGTAGCCTGGCTTGTGGATGGCTGGGTACATTACAGATTGGTATCAGAGCTACAGGTTGAAACACCAGTCCAGAATGGACTGGATCTATTAGACAAGATCTTGTGGTTGAGATCGAGTTATGACCTTGAAGTCATGAATCTTAAGAGGAATGACATTGCAGAGTCCACGCAGAAGCTAGAACATCAAAGATCCTTAGTAAAGGATTAAAGGATCATGATCGTACCCTTTCGAATTCGGGAGCAATCACCATCGTGGGATCAAGGGAGATTTGGACCGTTGAATCAGAGGGAACGTGGACAGGGGTAGTATGATGGAGGTGAATAAGAGTTTGGGTTAAGAATTAAGTCCCAACCATCAGATCTAGTTGATTGATCGCCAGTCGTTGATCGAAGCCAAGCAGGAGAGGAAGAACTTCAGAACTTCATTGCTTCGACGATCTTGGTAGGAAGGCAAAGCCTAAACTACCGAAGGAAGGAGTCACGAAGCCCCGTCAGTCATCCGATGTGATGAAAGACATGGAGGGATCTCCGTCGTTGATTGTGGTTAGCCGAGATTTACCACTTCGAGAGTTTTCACTCTAGGAGTTTTAAACTTTGATGAATTTCTATAATCCAGAGTCTCAAAGTGCCGAAGTCCTGAAGTCTCGTCGACTGTTATATCGAGGGAAGGACTTCATAAGTATGCTGACCGTCAGATCTAGTAAGGGTGGAAGGATAATGAGGTTTTAGAGTATCAGAACAACACCACTTCGACATTCGGTAGTTCGGGACTATGAGGGTCGATTGGAGCGAGAAGCCCCAAATCTAGAAGCCCAAAGTTAATCACAGTCGTTGGCTCTGAAAGGATTGTGAGCCCTCGATTTTGTTTCGATGTTCAACTATCCGAGAGGTAGCATGTGTTGGAATCAAGAAACTTCTGAAGCCCAGAGATCCAGAGTCCCATATTTGATTGATGATGTGGCTTGTGCCATGTGGAAGGGGGCTGTGTGGGGACATGTGTCACCCAGATTCATCACCTTTTTGACTCCAATCTGATTGTTTTTGAATGATATGTATCACACGTGCCATGGGTCCATGCCACCCTACGTGACATCAACTTGCCATGTTGCCTATGGGAGTATGTGACTTTGGGGGTTTTCAAGTTCCTGTCAGTGAAAGGTTCTGAAGCTTGAAGTCGTGAAGGCATGCAACCTGTTGATATAGGATCCCTTTGGGACCTCTCTCAATAGTTGAATCAAGCAGGAGGAGAAGGGTGAGTACTTTGGAGGATTGTCACTACAGGGGAATTGAGAGACACAGGAACTGAATGTCCCAGAGCCCTGGAGCACCGAATTTCTGAATTGGTGGAAAGCCGTCCATCTCAACGTTTGATTAAGTGACAACCGTCGATTTCCATCAAAGCGTCTAGCTGGGGTGGGACCATCCATTCAACTAGAGATCGAGTCTCGATCGTCTGATTTGTGCTGGTGGAGTTAGTGAAGACTTCGACAAAGTGCAGCGCCGAGGGAAATTGGAAGTTGACAACGGAGAAAAATCAAAGGCCGAAGTCTAGAGGACTTGGTCCCAGCGCGGGTCTCATGATAAGGTAAAAAGGGCTTGAGAGGTAACCCAACCCTTGATTAAGTTGTTCGTGCAATCTCCCATGTGGAAGAACACAGAGCGAAGTGCTAAGGAAGGATTAAGCCTGTGGTTTCAAGCCATGGTCACCTCGAGAAGTGGTTTGAAGGGAGCTGATCCGAAAAGATCTTTTACACGACTATTGTTGAGTTATTATGCATGTGTTCATTAACCAATTAGGAAGATTAATGAAAGAGGAAGAAGATATGAGAAGTTATCAAATCCATATAAACATATGAAGATCTAAAATGAAGCAATAAGCAACAACAAACCATAACACAAATGTGATAACGGAGTTCGACAATCTCGCCTATGTCTCTGGGCCTTGTCTTAGTGGGATTTGCTTATTTATGTTCAAATATTTGAATGTACATCATTATAGTGCCAAAAGGTTACACCAATGATATGGTCATGTTCTACTAGATCTCATGAACCCATCAAAACTGACGACACTCAAATCGGATGAACAAGGCTCCCAGAAATGTCCCGCAAAGGTGCGCTCCTCAATAGCTTCCATGCATAACAATAGCCTTTGGCTCAACAATCCGATAGCATAAAACTGTTCTGAACCTTTTCTGATCTCCCCTTGACCTCAAGAAGGCCTGGTTTATATAGGTCTGAAGTTGGTAACCATCTCCCAACTTCCTCCCAAGATCTGGCCTAAAAAAGGGCTAAATATCCCCCAATATTGGCCAAAAATCTCCAATAACATGCCCAAAATCAATAAAAAATCACTAACATATAGTAAATAACCCACATTTGCATTAATAAAGGAATAATCCCCTTTGGGCTAGGGCGCCCCCCCTCTCTGCATGGTCATATGGCTTGATGTGGCCAAGCGCCAACCCCCTAGGGGCTAGGCGTTGGCACTTACCCAAAAATCTAGGTCACATGGCATAAACTAATACAACCGCATGCTTGATTCCAACCACAACTGCATGCAAAAACTAACTGTAGCTCGAGTCATATGGATGGAACCCTGAAACCGAGGGTTGTTCCCAACCTGGCGCTGTTACATCAGGCATTGCGACCGATCCTATGCTGTTACCCTGGAACCAAGAGCTAGCTCCATCACTAACCGTGCACTAACAGTTAACACCCACCTCTGGGTCACATGAGATATGCCAAATCCTGAGGCTTATCCATATCCCACGCGCCAAACATTAAAAAGGCTAGACCAAGGTTTTATTGCATGGTTGCATGGTGAGTTTTTGCACCGGGGCTGGGGGTTAGGCCCCAACCCTTTTCTGCCCGTAAACAACACAACACCAAACTTAAATAGCCATGGTGACACCTTATGTTAAGAACCAAGGCGCGGGCGGCCTGGCTATCCCGCTCTATTGAAAGCACTCCCCGAGCCGGAAGGTCTCGAGGTCGAATCCCATAAATCACAAAAAAATTGCAAACAAATGACGAGCCAACCAATGGGTGCCACATGGTATCCCATGTCTGGGCCATGTGGCAACCCATTATTCACCCACAAATCTGCCATGCCTCATGGTCTCATTGGTCCAACTGTCTTCCCGATCAACGCCGTACCATGCCACGTGTCGCAATCCGATTGGACCCCACTTTTGCCCAGTCAACACGTCTGTCCAGTCATTGTCTGCCATGTGTCGCCGTATGACATGAAACATGTCACTATACAGACATGCCATGTGTCACCACTACAAGGGTGACACATGTCACTCCCTTATTGGCCCACCTGTACCTGCCATGTCACCTATCTGTACACCCAGTCACCCTGCCACATGTCACCTCCAGAAGATGCCACATCAGTTGTACAAAATCTGCCAATTGTAATGCCATGTCAGCTGTATGGAATCTGCCAAATGTGATGCCACATCAGGTGTATGGACATACGACCTGTATAGTCAGCTGCCACGTGGCACTGTACAAACTGCACAGTCAACAGTTTTTTGCCTGTTTGGAAAAACAAACAAAAAGCGATATCAAGAGCATACAATGTCTGTTTGATCCCATTCAAGTTGCATTGGGTTCATATCAATGAGGCCCATGCACACGTCTATTTTGAAGCCATTCCAAGAACATTTATTTTTAGGCCTTTCTGAGCCCCATCAAGCTCCTGGATCCGAATGGAATTTTGACTGATTACATACTCATAATAATGAAAAACAAAACACAATGTTGTACAAAAATGATGTTATAACAGGTCATCATTTCAACATGTGTGATTACATTAATGGAATCAAAATACAATGAAGTTGAGACATGTACTTCTGGAAAAACCAAGTGGCTGGTTTCTTTCCTTCATGGTGTTCCTCTTGCTTCACTGGTAATCCTTCTTCCTTCGTGAGTACTTGCACAATCCTTTTGTCCTTCCTGGGACGAAGCTCCAGATTAAGCTTCCAACAACTAGCCTTTTGATGTCCACTCCTGTTGCAATAAGTGCACTGAGTTTTTGGCATCCAGACCTGTTTACCCTTCTCTTTCTTCCATTTTGGAGTCGAGTCTTTATGTCGTGTTTCCTTCGTGGTCAACATAGGTTTCCTATACAAAGTTTATCTCTTCCAACACTTGACAACACAATGCTTGGGTGAATGACATTAAGTACATGGATAAAGATTCCACAAGTTCTAGATTACTTGATTATTCTTATTATAATCAAAAGGAGAATTGGTAAAAACATTAACATTATACCTTCCAATATGATCTTCACTTGGCTTTGGAGTTGTCTTGCATTCACTATCACAATCATGGAGTGATATGCCAACACCTTTGGTGAAATGTTCCCACAATGTCTTAAGTTGGCCATTTGAAGCATTACTTGCTTCCGAAGTTTTGGAACCCATCTTGGATTAAATATTGAGGCCTTTCCATAGCCTCAATAGGATTAACAATACCTTGACCCTTACATCCAAGGCCATTTCCTTCTTCATGACCCATCTTGGTTAGCAATTTCAAACCTACACCTTTTGTATGTTTTTCAAATGCACCAAAACCAACTTGATAGGAACAAGGAAAATTTGATGAATGACCTTCACTGCATACCTCAGAGATGTTTTCTGAAATAGATGTAGAAGGCACTTCCTTCAATCCTTCTTTGCCTTTGTTTTTCTTTGAAGCTTTCACTTGAATCAAGCTCTTTCGTTCCAAGTAGTCTTCATACAACACTTTCACCACCTCGGACATGGCCAACACCAAATTTCTGAATTCCTTCTCATCTTGCAAAAGTCCTCTTGTAGATGCCATTCTCTCCCTTGAGATGATTTCTTCCCTAGTTAACATGCAAAACTCAAATTCCAAATGTCAACTAGCTCTGATACCACTTGATCCGAAAAGATCTTTTACACAACTATTGTTGAGTTATTATGCATGTGTTCATTAACCAATTAGGAAGATTAATGAAAGAGGAAGAAGATATGAGAAGTTATCACAACCATATAAACATATTTAGATCTAAAATGAAGCAATAAACAACAACAAACCATAACACAAATGTGATAACGGAGTTCGACAATCTTGCCTACGTCTCCGAGCCTTGTCTCATTAGGCTTTGCTTATTTTTGTTCAAAGCTTTGAATGTACATCATGATAGTGCCAAAAGGTTACAACAATGAGCTGGTCATGTTCTACCAGATCTCATGAACCCATCAAAACTGACAGCACTCAAATCGGATGAATGAGGCTCCCAGAAATGGCCCGCAAAGGTGTGCTCCTCAATAACTTCCCTACATAACAATGGCCTTTGGCTCAACAATCCGGCCTCATAAACCTATTATGAAACTTTTCTGATCTTCCCTTGACCTCAAGAAGGCTTGGTTTATATAGGCCTGAAGTTGGTAACCATCTCCCAACTTCCTCCCAATATCTGGCCTAAAAAAGGGCCCAATATCCCCCAATATTGGCCAAAAATCAATAGAAAATCACTAACATATAGTAAATGACCCACATTTGCATTAATAAAGGAATAATCCTCTTTGGGCTGGCATACGCCCCCTCTCTGCATGGTCATATGGCTTGATGTGGCCAAGCGCCAACCCCCTAGGGGTTGCGCGTTGGCCCTTACCCGAAAATCTAGGTCACATGGCATAAACTAATACGACCGCAGGCTTGATTCCATCCACAACCGCGTGCAACAAACTAATCGTAGCCTGGGTCATTTGGCTGGAACCCTGAAACTGAGGGCTGTTCCCAACTTGGAGATGTTACATCGGGCATTGCGACCTATATTATGTTGTTACCCTGGAACCGAGAGCTAGCTCCATCACTAACCGCGCGCTAACGTCACATGGGATACGACGAATCCCAAGGCTTATCCATATCCTGTGAGCCAAACATTAAAAAGACTGGACCAAGGTTTTATTGCATGGTCACATGGTGAGTTTTTGTGTCGGGGCTGGGGGCTAGGCCACAACCCTTTTTCGCCCGTAAACAACACAACACCAAAATTAAATATCCACAGTGAAACCTTATGTTAAGAACCAAGGCATGGGCGTCCTAGCTAGCCTGCTCTTCCCAAAGCACTCCCCAAGCCCGGAGGTCTCGAGGTCGAATCCCATAACTCATAAAAATTTTGCAAAAAAACGATGAGCCAACCAATGGGTGCCACGTGGAAGCCCATGTCTCGGCCATGTGGCAATCCACTATTCACCCACAAATATGCCACGCATCATTGTCTCATTGGTTCAACTATCTGCCTGGTCAACACCATACCGTGCCACATGTCACAATTCGATTGGACCCCACATCTGCCTAGTCAGCACGTTTGTCCAATCACTGTCTTCCATGTGTCGTTGTACGACATGCCACATGTCACCGTAAGGACATGACACATGTCACTGTATGGACATGCCATGTGTCACCACTGCAAGGGTGACACGTGTCACTCCCTGATTGGCCCACCTGTACCTACCATGTCACCTGTCCATATGCCTAGTCACCCTGCCACGTGTCACCTCCAGATGCTGCCACATCATATGTATGGAATCTGCCAATTGTGATGCCATGTCAGCTGTACAAAATTTGCCAACTGTGCTGCCACTTCATCTATACGATTGTATGACCTGTACAGTCAGCTACCATGTGGCACTGTACAGACTGTACAATCAACATTTTTTTGCCTGTTTGGAAAAATGAAAAGAACGTGATATTAGGAGAATACGATGTCCGCTTGATCCTGTTCAAGTTGCATTGGGTTCGTATCAACGATTCCTATGCACATGTATGTTTTGAAGCCATTCTAAGAACATTGAGTTTTAGGCCTTTTTGAGCCCCATCAAGCTCCTGGATCCGAATCTAGATCAGGAGCACTTGTGCAGAATTGAATTCTGTATTAGACAAGGGATAACATTGAAGTGTTATATGATGCAAACTGATACATATATTTTCTTCTTTAATTGAGAAGAAAAAGGACCTATAGGATTGTTTGGCAAATTCTGTTTTTAATACACATAATTCTAACAAAATGGTCAATTGCACATTTTCCATAATTAAGGGGTTTAAGAATATCATTTCATAATGCGTTTTCAAGAAATGGAAGAAGGAGAGGGAGTTTCCAGCCATGATAAAGAGGCCAAAGGTTAGACTATCAGAGTTGGTAATGCATAGATAGAATCTAATGAACACAAGCATAGAGGGGAGCAAGAAACATTGATGGAAACTGTAAGAAGCCTGAAAATAGAAGTGCAGAGCTACAAAGCAGACAATGAGAGAATGATGAGAGAAAAAATTTAGATAAATGCTCGATTCATGCATATCTTAAATCATTTGTAGAGGCAAATGAAGAGGGGATCAAACTCAAAACAAGAGGAAGAAGGCAAGTATCATGAAAGAAGAGATGATCATGGAAGAGCTGGTTATTCAAGAAGTGCTAACATAACTCATAGACTTCAGTCACCTCCCTTCTCAACAAGGAAGTTTTATGCATATGAAGATTCCATAAGTAGTCTAGAGGTGTCTACTGTTAGGCACCAAAGAAGAAGACATGAATTGGATAGTTTGTAAGGAGATTTGAGGAAGCTTAAGCTACCATACTTTGATGGTGAAAGAGAAAGAGAAAATGATGTTGAGGCATGGTTGCTTAGACTCAGAAGATATTTTCAATTGCATAACTATTCATTAAAATTAGAAGCCAAGATTGCTACCTACCATTTACATGGGAAGGCTGCTATATGGTGGGTTCAACTAGAGCAAGTTGAGCACATTGATGAGAATATGATAACTTGGAAGTAGTTCAAGAAGTATTTTCAGAAGGAGTACCTCTCAGAGCACTTCTATGACGAAAATGTAGGAGTTCTTTGAACTTAGGCTGGGAAGTATAACCATGAAAGAGTATGAAAGGAAGTTCTTGGGGTTGCTAAAGTATGTGGGGTTTATAAAATATGAGAAGGTAAAAGTACAAAGGTTTTTAAATGGATTACCATCCTTTTATAAAGAGAAGATTCAATATGATGAACCCATGACTTTGAATGAAACCATCAGGAAGGCTAAGTACCGCTATGAGCAAGGAAAAGGCAGTGAGTCCATGCAGAAGTATTGGAAGGATAAGAAGAAGGAGAAGTATGATCATAGGAAGAAGGGATTCAAACCTCCTTTCAATAGAAATGAACCTAATAAAAATCATCAAGACCAATATGCTAAGAATGAATCCAAGAAAGAAGATTCCTTGGTAAAAATGGGAAGACCACCAATCCAATGTTGGGGATGAAAAGAATATCACTTGTACAAGGATTTCTCTCATAGAAAGGATAGAGTGAAGACCATGCACAACATCCAAGAGGATAAAACAATAGAAGACATGGGAATAATTTATGCAACTTGACTCTACTTTATATAATAGTAGAGTGCTAGTCCAATATGATCGAGGTGGAAGGTAAGATCATTAATCACCCTGTTGCTATTTTATATGATTCAAGATCAAGTCATTGTTACATTGATCCTAAAATAGTGGATAGATTACGTTTGGAGAAAAATAAGCTTGAAAAATCAAGTTTGGTTCAACTAGCCACTGGAACCAAAAGGAGAATCCATGATATGGTCAGAGGATGTTCTGTAAGTCTTAATGGTGTGAATACTAGTGCTTATCTAAATATCATACCATTGGGATCTTATGATATTCTAATTTCAATGGTTTGGTTGGACAAGCATCATGCTGTCCTAGATTGTCATAACAAGACATTTACATGTCTTGATGAAGAAGGCACACAAAGCACTGTGAAAGGTGTTCCAATACCCATCTATATAAGAGAGATTTCAGGCTTACAGCTGAAGAGGAATTTCAAAAAAGGATGTTAATTGTATGCATTCCATGTGGAGGAGCTAGAAAAGACAAAGGGTCCAAGCCTTGAAGATTTCTCATTAGTACACGAATTTGAAGATGTATTCCAAGAAATACCAAGGTTTCCACAAAAAAGGGAGATATATTTCTCTATTGATTTAGTGCCAGGAGCTAGCCCGGTGTCAAAAACACCTTACATAATGAGTACACCAGAATTAAAAGAATTACAAATGCAGTTGGAAGAATTGTTGAAGAAAGGGTACATATGTCCAAGTGTTTCACCTTAGGGAGCACCAATACTTTTTTTCAAAAAGAAAGATGGAACTTGGCGGCTGTGTATTGACTTTCAACAACTGAACAAATCCATTGCGAAGAACAAGTACCCACTACCCAAAATTGATGACCTCTTTGATCAGCTAAGAGGGGAAAATATATTTTCCAAGATAGACTTGAGATTAGGATACCATCAGGTGAGAATTAAAGAAGAAGACATCCACAAGATAGCCTTTAGAACTAGGTATGGGAATTATGAATTTGTAGTGGTGCCATTTGGATTGTCCAATGCACCAACTGTCTTTATGTGCTTAGTGATTTGCACATTCAGAAATTATTTGGATAAGTTTGTCATAATATTCCTGGATGACATACTTGTCTATTCTAAGTCAGAGAAAGAGCATGAACATCACCTAATATTGGTATTGCAAGTGCCGATGGAACATTAGTTGTATGCCAAACTTAGTAAGTGTTCTTTTTATCAAGACCAGATCCATTACTTGGGGCACATTGTTTCAAAACAGGGTATAACAGTAGATCCATAGAAGATTGAAGCCATTAGAGGATGAACAACACCTATGAATGTTACTGAAGACATATCTTTTATGGGGTTAGCTGGTTACTACAAAATATTTATAGCAGGGTTCTCTAAGATTTCTCATCCCATCACTTCTTTGCAAAAGAAGGGAATTAAATTTGAATGGACATCTGAGTGTGAAGAGAACTTTAATCTATTGAAACAATTACTTACTAGTGCATCTATTTTAAAGATTGCTGACCCAAATGAAGGTTTTGTGGTATGTACATATGCATGTAAGGAAGGGCTTGGTGGAGTCCTCACTCAAAATGGACATGTCATTAGTTATGAGTCCATAAATCTTAAGGAACATGAGAGGAACTATGCCACACATGACTTGGAACTTGTTGCCATTGTTCACGCATTGAAAATGTGGTGGCATTATCTCATGGGAAAGAGATTTGAATTAAGAACAGACCAAAATGGTCTGAAGTATGTTTTTGAACAACCAAATTTGAATGCCAGACAAACAAGATGGCTGGAATTTTTAAGTGAATATGACTTTGACATCAAGCATATCAAAGGAAAAGAAAACAAAGTTACCGATGCACTTAGTAGAAGAGTACATCTCATGCATTCTACAGCTGTTAGTATGCATCAGTCAGACTTGAAGAGAAGAATTTTAGATGCTGTTGTTATAGATCAATATTACCTACAGATAAAATAAATCTTACAACAAGAAAATGTACAATAGAAAATGAAAGAGTATGAGATGAAGGAAGATGGATTACTTTTGCATAAAAATAGAATTTATGTTCCTAGTTCCAGAGAACTCATGAATTTTGTATTAAAAGAAATGCATAATGTTCCATATGCTGGACATTCGGGTTACCAGAAAACAGTTGCAGCACTGAGAAGCCAATTCTTTTGGCTGGGAATGAAAAATGATGTTGCTGTTTACATCACTAGATGTGTGGAATGTCATAGAGTGAAGGTTGAGCATATACACCCAACAAGTTTGCTACAACCATTACCAATTCCTGAGAAGAAATGGGAAGTGGTAACCATTGAATTTATAACAAAATTTCCTAGGACAACAAGAAAACATGATTCGATCATGGTAATGGTTGATAAATTAACAAAGGCTTCTCATTTTGATCATTTTAAAACAACTCATACAACAACTAATCTTGCAGTAATTTACATGAAAGAGATTGCTAGGTTGCATGGGATACCTAAGACAATTATCTTGGACAGAGACACAAAGTTTACTTCAAATTTCTGTTGCTTGCTTTATTTCCGTTTGGTTCTTCTGTTGCTTGTTTTGTTTTCGTTTGGTGCTCGATTAATGGGATTCCAATTTTTCCATACGGTGGGAAAATTTCATTTTTTTCACTACATCCCAACCATCCCTCCTCGATGAGAAAATGTCTGGGTAAATTCTTTATTTCTTTGTTTGTGAAATTGAGTAAAATTTGCATTGTTTTTCAATTTATTTTTTTCTAAGCGGTGCGTTCGAGCCGTTTGGCTCGCACTGCGCATGGTGCACCCTGTAAATTTTACAGGGCACATCGAAATATATAGTTTGTTTTCATCAGTGCATCGTAATATGAAACACACTGGTGCATACTTATAAACGATGCACCAATGTGTTTCCAATAAATGATGCACCGTCGAAAACAAATAGTTTCCATTAAACGGTGCATTGTTTTTAGTGATCACACCGATGCGTTCATAAAACTATACATACCGTTTAATGGAAACTATTTATTTTCATTGATTCGTTCCTAATAAACACACCAGTGCATTGTTTATAATGAATGCACCAGTGTGTTCATAATAAACAACACACCATCGAAAATAAATAGTTTCCATTAAACAGTGCGTTGTTTATAGTTAATGCACTGATGCGTTCATAAAAATATACACATCGTTGAAAGTAGATATTTGTTCAAGTGGTGCGTCCTTGATAGTTAACACACCGGTGCGTACACAATAAACTATGCACCTTGGACATTATTTTATTTTTCAATCGATGCGTGGATTATATGGAATGGACCGGGGCACAAGCATGGATATGACACACAGTTTAAAATGAGTGTCTATTTTACATGGTGCATCGTGATGAATGGAATGCACTAGGGCGTCAAAGTATCTAGACACACTATGCTTTCGCGATGCGTTGTATACAACGGGGCACACCGATGCATTGATAATTACTATGCACCCCCTAAAATAAATTACATTTTGCATGTTGTGCGTAAGATATGTGTGCACACCATGGGTGATGCGTTACTGTTTTTCAGCCGCACTGAAGGTTAATTTTTTTTTTTTTTAAATATGTTTGCATATTTTGAAATAAATTTCTCATTTACTAAATTTTTTTTATGTTTTTATGTATGATGTTCATGTAATTTATATGTTAATTATGCAGGGACATCAGTGCATGGAGGAGAAGCAACAAAGAGTGGACTAGTACAATATGGTTCGAGAGTGGGAGGCCAGAGAGAGGGAAAGGGATTTGTACCCTTGACCTAGTACTGTAGATATGCGGGTCCTCTTGAGGAATGTAGGCCTCCTCAAGTACTATGATGAGACTACATCCCTGAAGGGGAATTCCACCCTTCTTGCACAACTAATCTAACAATGGGATGCCCATCAACAAGCATTAAGAGTCGGTCCTCATTAGTGGTACCATCCCACTGAGGATGATATTTATTTTATCAATGGGATATCTAGGAGAGGGGAGGATTTTCCCCAGTTTCCTGATGTCCCAGTGGGTGTTGCAGCTGAGATTCAACTTGCCTACTCTCGGAGGTATATTGCACGTGATATACCTTCTCCTGGTGATTTTCACGTGGCTAGTAGACAATTATAGATCACCTCGTTCAATGCAGAGGACGTTAGGTTCCTCTCACTATTACTGTTGACCATTTCACACTTTATTGGTGATGGTTAGTGCATTAGTTGCATGATTTTATATTATGTTGATTTTTTGATACATAGGCCATGAATTATTAGGTGGTTTGCCATTTTCTTGAGGCAATTTTGTATAGCACTGGATAGATGTCGTGCTATGACAAATGGAAGGGTGAACTTCCCATTTGCTTCAGAGTTATTTTGTTTGTTTTTTGAGAGGTTTCCAGAGATGAGACCTAGTTTTTTTCATCGGCCTCCTAGGCCGATGATCGAGGTGCGAATGCACATGTGGTGCGAGATGATTCCCAAGAGGAGTATGCCCGATTTTCCAGCTAGGATTTCCAAGGAGACACTTCAACTATTAGCTAGTGAGGTAGATCACATGTTCATGATGGTGTCGTTCCCTTACGCGGGGATGGATTGACAAGGATGTCCCAACATCCTCTTCACAACAGATGAACCACTATACGATCGAGGTAATATTTAAATTAATTTTGTAATTTCATTTTATTGTATTACTTAATTCGAATACATTTTATTCTAGCATGTTCTTTAATGTATTTTATTAAATTTTTTAATTAAATTGTAGACTAATTATTAACTTGTGTTATATTTTGCAGATGTTGGCACATTTGTTGGAGACATGCCTCCCCCCTCGCCACCTGATGCAGATTAGGAGATGGCTTAAGCTGGGGTGGGTCAAGGTCCTCAGTCGCATATACCACCCAACATGGGGCATAGGCTCGATCTCATAGATATGATGGATGTGTGTGACATACTGAGTGCAATTTTCATTGGCACGGGAGTCCGCAACCATGTCCAGATGTGAGACATCAGGGTTGAACCCGATCTCTTGCAGCTCTGGAAGGACTTGCCGCATGATATGACGTCTCTTATGCGTCATATCGTTGGAGCTTCCAGGATACTCGTAGGGATGAGGGATGGCGCATCCTCTAGTACGGATGATGATGAGGGTGGTGATGGCAATTTTGCTTCAGTACCTCCTCCTCCTCCTCCATCTCCTCCTCCTCGGGGTGGTGATGTTGATCAAGGTGGTGATCACGACGCTTCTACTTCAACACCTCCTCCTTCTCCTCTAGGTGGTGATGTTGATCAGGGTGTAGGTGATGTTGATCAAGGTGGTGATGGTGCTCCTTCTTTAATACCTCCTCATCCTCCTCCTTCACCCCGCTCAAATGAGTAGGGTGCATCACCTATTCCTCCACAACATGCTTCTCATGAGAGACTATGACTATATATGTAGTTATAGCCGTTATTTGTGTTGTTGATAAGATATGTACATTATAGCAATTATTTTACTTTTTCATATATATATATATATATAACATTTTTTTTGTTCATGTTGATGTACTTAATTTATATGTTGATGCTGATGTTAGGTCATGTTATATAATTTTTTTCATAAAGTAAGTACTCTTAATTAAGTACTTTATTTTTAAATATATCTAAAATAAAGTACTCATGTCTAAAACAAGTGAAATTAGCAACAAAGATGCTGATACCTGACTTTTAGAAATGTTTTGATGTATTAACTGTATATATTACAAATGATAGATTTAAATATGTTAGATTATAACACTTCTAATTAAGTTATTATGTTGTCATTTTTATATTTAAACACGATGAAAATAAAAATACCAAGTTTATCATGTTTTTGTAGTTAAGAGGTCTCGAAAAGTAAATAACTTATAAAAATGAGTAAATATACGTCTTATGTTATTAATTAAAGTTTGGGAAAGTCAAAAGTAAATTATATTAATCTTCGACGTTACTTTGTATCACAATTTTACAAACTAGTTTACTTGAAAGTACCATGTGAGAATTGGTCATAATTTCGAGAATATTGCTTTTGTTCATAAGTTCATAATGAATAATTAAAAATAGTTATGATAAGCTCAATTAGCATTTATAAAATCTTTGTGATAGTTTAACTTGCTCTTAGTTGTAATTTGGTCATATTTTTTTATATTCCCATAATTAATACAAGTCTCAAAATCTCCAATTCAACATTTTTTACTGTACTATAAGGATGCATGAATGCCAAACTTAACCAAGAAACATGTAAAAAAACATAAAAATATTTAGAATATTAAATATTTTAATTTGTATGAATTATTCTCTTTAAATAATTTTATTAAGTGGGTTAATTACATGTATTTAAGTTTTATGTCATTTTTTGATATCCTATGTTACATGTTGTTAATTGTTGTTGTAATCGATAATAAGAATTGAATTAGCTATTAACAACCATAAAATTTATATCCAATTAGCTATTAAGAGCCATAAAATTTCTTGCCCATAAATAAAATAGAGAATAAAGATAGGAGATAAAGGATTAAAAATTGTTATGATCTATATGTTTAATTCAATTTTTAATTATATATATTTATTATTATTATATATTATATGTAATATGAAATTAATATATTATATTTTATTATGTTATAATTAATATATAATATAATATACTATATTATCTATATTATATTATATTTATTTATTATATATTGCATTATTATATTTATAATATTTATAATATAAAATTAATATATAATTTAATATATTATATTTATTATATTATAATTAATACATAACCTAATATAATATATTATATTTATTATATTACAAAATATATTATGTATTTGATTTTTATGTAATATCTTAAGTATATATTATTATATGGGTTTAGAGAGGGACACATTCATTAGTTATTTAATAACAATCATGTTCTTTTGAAAAACTCGTTGATGAGACTCATTTTAGATCTAAATATTCCCCTAATCATTATGTATGAACTCAAAATTATAAACTAATATAATATAATATAATATGGTAATGATATGAAATAGTGGGTAACAAAAATACATTTTAAAATTAAGATACAAAATATTTGATATTTACAATACATTAATATATTATTTTTTTAAGTAAAAGTTAAAATTTAAATACTAAAAGTTCAAATATCATTTAGATTTACAATGAAAAACTATTTATATCATTTACACATAACATATAATTATATCATCCAATAAAAAAATTAATAATATTTCATATGAAATATTAAATACTAAAAAAATTATAAATTTAATAATCAAATTATTAAATCCACTATAGATTTAAAAACATAAAAGTAAGTAATTAAAGAATAAAACTTGTATAATATATCACTCTCCGTTGTCATCGCTCTAATTATCTTACTCGCTTGGTATGATAACATTGTTGTTCTCAAAAATATGTTTTGATCTAGGGTCGTGTCTTAATACAAACCACCAATCCCTATCCAACACATCTGGGTAAAAAAACACTTGGTTGCAGTGTTTTGGAAAAACATAAGGCTGCTTAGCTTCATCCCACATCTTTTTAGAGTTGATACATACCATCCCATTATCACAATCTTCCTTTACATTATTCTGATCAAAGGTGTCCCACCACTTGCACCTAAAAATAACACATTGGAAAGAAGAGAAGTCCACTTGAATGATATCTTGTATCTTTTCGACGTAACCTAACTTCCCCTGTATGGTGTTTTGATCGCGGTGGCTAGCACAACCAGATTGGTTGAAGTTGACTTCCACTCCACAGTATCGTGTCATGTGTCTATCATCGACATCTTCTATGCAAAAATGATGTTCATATGCCCACATAGATGGGAACAAATGCACCTATAAAAAAGTGAACAAATCACAGTGTCAATATGTATCTAATAACCCGACCATTAAAATAAAAAATAATATAGATGTACTTACAATTCAAATGTGCATTACGAAGTTAAAAATTATGTACACAAAGTGATTATTACTGGGTTACTGCAACCAATCCCCATGTTTAGTGCATCCTCTTCTTCACGCGGGTAACGACCAAATGCACCATATTTCTCTCTGACTTGGTCAAAAGCCCAACTGTTGGGGCATATCATTGGTATATTTTCTTTTAAATGATTAGGATAAGGCATGCTTCTACCATTCAACTATTTGAATTATTTCCTGTCACTTTCCCATTTCCTCCTCTTCCGTTCATACAATGTGTCCCACAGATGTGTTGCCTCAGAATTGAAAAGAATGAATTTATTAATGGCACCAATTTTTGAATTCACTGATGTATTCATGAAATCAAACGAACATATAGTACATATGAGATCATGAAAGTATACATTATGAAGTTCAGTGTGAATAGTTACCATGTAGAAATTTAGCAAACGATAAGTCATTTACTCTTTATCAAGCGTCTTTTTCCATTCGTTTGGAGAAGCTCCCCTTCTCTTTTGTCTTCCCAAATCACTGCACCTGGTGTGTCGTCGATCAAGTTGATATACACATTGACATAATAGAAAGACTCATATGATATGTACCCCTCTGCCATAGATCCCTTGAGTTTTTCCCTTTAATGAACAAATCCTTTCAATTTATTCATGTACCTCTCTAAAAAAGACATCCAATGACAAGAGACCACCACAACTAATTCAACCTCATCTAATAGGTGAATTAGAAGATGAACCTGCAAGTCCATGAAACTCGACGGTAGTTCCTTCTCCAACATACAAACAATCTCAACTATCTCTTGACACCACCGTGGAATGCTAGCCATATGAATATCCTTTGATGTGATCCAACACACAAATGTAGATAATTTAGATATGTAATGCCTTAGGTCAGGGGGGAAGTCATGGTTCACACACCCACACATGAGCAAAGGATAATGACACTAAAAAGTAAACACATACACAATTAATTCAATTTTATCGCATGGCATAAAAATACAAATCACAAATAATAAAATCATATTTTTGACATACGTCGTACCTTTAGAAGGTACAAATGTCATGTGATTTCAACCCCGACAAATGGTCTTGACACACAATGAAGCAATGTCGTAGGGAAGACCCATATAAAGAAGGCACCTTCACACCCAATATAACTTCCTTTTCCAAAGAAAGATCTTCTTTCTTCAAATTCATGGGACATCACCTTCTTTGAAAGACCAATAGGGACTAGCCTCTCCTCTACTTTCTTGTCTTGGCCAATGTTTCTTTTTAATTTTTGAAGAAATAAGATCTCTCCTCACAACCAATTTGTCACTTTATTTCAATGATATGTGCCTCCATAAAGAATATGAAACATTTTTAAATATATGCATGGGATCTATTAAGTGGGCAATCTTAAGATGCTCCCAATATGGAAGCTCATAAAAGATAGATTTCCTTTTCATCTTAATGGGAAATTTATTAACATAGGTGTTGAAGAATTCTGGATCATCGAACATAGGCTCCCCATTTGAATCAAACATTTCTATAATTTCCTTCTCCTTCTCTCTCTCATATGATCTAAGCCATTCTGCTGGTGTCATTATTGCAGGCCTTTGGGTTCTCTCTGGCTTACCATTGAAAACATATGTTTCTCTTCTATAAGGGTGTTATTATGGGAGGAATACCCTTAAGAAGTTGTACACTGGATTTCGTAGGTGGTTGGACCACCTAGCCTTCAAAGAAGTTACAGAACATTTACATCCATGATATCCTTTAGTTACAATACCTGCAAAATTATTGTATACATAACACACTAGCATTTAAGAATAGAATATCAATCACAACGAATTAAATATGCAAATAAATATTGTTACGTATATAAACAAATCAATAAACATGTTAATTACCAGAGAAAAATCCTAATCATGTATAATCATGTGTAGTTTAAGCACATATGCCATACAACGTAAAACTCCTCTTTTTTGTGATGGGTATTGATACATCGTATACATGTATCCCTTCCCATAATTCGTTCAATTCATTTACGAATGGTTGTAGGTAGACATCCATATTCTTCACTTGTCTTCTACCAGGGACTATAAGAGCCAACATAAGATGTTCATTCTTCATGGACAACCACGGGGGGATATTGTTATTGATCACTACTATAGGCCAAAAAAAATAGTTGGTGTTTTGGAGGGAATATGGGTTCACGCCATCCATTGCTATGCTAAGTCGTAGACTTCGTACTTCTTCCTTGAATTTTTCTGTCCATGTATCCTCTATATGCTTCATGGCTATTGAATCTGTTAGGATTCACATAAATCCTAACTCACTTCTGTGTGAGGCATGCCATCCATGCAACATAGCTAATTCTTTTCAATGAAAGTGCCTTTGAATCCTTGGGATTATAGGCATGTGCCTCAATATATTATGAGGAGGACCATGTGATTTACCATTTTTATTTGATTTATGGTACTTGTCATGTCCACATTTCAGACATATCCCTTTGTCTGCATATTCTCCTCTAGATAGAATACAATCATTCGTACATGCATGATATGATATATACTCGACAACCAAAATTTTCAACAACTGCTTTGAGTCTTTGCAGCTACTGAGCAAAAAATTATCACTAGGAAGAACCTTATCTTTCAATATCTTGCAGTTAGTGGGAAAGAGAAATGTACAAGTTCATTTAATATTTATAAAAGCAACATTTTCTAATGTTGATTGTGTGACACGATTTCTCAAAATTAATATAGGGCACTTACTGGTCAACTACCTCAATATTGTTGAGAAACATGTGTTTGACATGCCAAACTTTTCTTTCATGTTGTACAATAACATTGTTGTTCCAAGCTGAGTAGACTTTGATTGGACACTAGGTCCAAAGAGAGGGGTGGTGGAAGCATATTTCAGAGTTTTAAAAATGGTATCACTGATATGAGCATCATCCCCCAGATCATTGTTATGGAATGCATCTAACAATATTGTCTCCATGGCAGTCGTATCTAGTAAGTAATCATCCATACCAACCTCTTTTTTATTGTATCCATTGCCAACTTCTGAAGAACTACTATTATTGTAGTCATTCCTAAGTGGTGAATCTGGACTTAGTGGTTGAATTGAACATGTGGTTGATTCAACCATTCTTGGTATGCTTCCTCTCTGAGTTGTGCTCTCATTGCAACCTTCTCTCGGGTTTACATTGTTGTGGGGTGCAACAAAAGATGATAGGTAGGCTGCTCATCATCATAAGAATCCCGATTTCAAAAATATTGAACATTAGTACATCGATGATATTAGTAAGCACAATGCAATAATTTGTTTGTTCAAATTACATTATACCAAAAAATTATTACCATCATCGACCCAAGATTGCGGCTGGAAGATGGAATGTCACAATTGGCAGGGTAAAGCAGCTGCCCATTTTCATCTGCCAACTGCTTGCGTAAGTTGCTCCTGATAAGACCTTCTGATGTTTTTGAACCGGTACTGAAATATTTATGCTTCTGAACCCTATTCTAAATCAGGATCCTACAAATTTGGATACATTTGTATTCAGATTGACATGGATAAAAAAAATCAATGAGATAATGGAAAAATAAATAAAATAAATTAAACTTACTGGAGATGGAAAGGGAGAACTCCGTGATGGAATTTGAGAAATATGGAATGGGATGGAATTTGAAGAATTGACCATTTGATCATATAATAAGGTTTTCTCCCTGCATTTCAATAAAATTAGCAATAAATTTTTCTGTAAATATCTAAAATAAATTTCGAGGTCCATACCACAATTTGAGTTTCAATATAGTTTTGAAATAATTTTGTAAGAATAAGGTGACATAAAACGTAAAATGTACATTGAAGTATTGTAAGTCATGTGAATTCATCCTAAAATATAATTTGGGATGAATATACTATTTTATGTGTAAATAAAAGTTCAAATAACTTTAAAAGCATCCCGGTGTGCTTATAAACCATAAACACACCTGTGCACATATTAATAATAAGCACCGGTGCGTTGAAAAATTAACCACATCGTGTTTCAAGATTTTGTTAATGAAAAAAAATTACATGTTATTGGCGTGTCATATAATATGGACACACCGGTGCATCTTACATAAATGCACTGTCGTGCCGAAAAAGTTGAAAAAATAACGCGATTTTTTTGAACAATTAGAAAAAGGGCCGGAATCTAATTTCATAAATTCCTTTAAATACTAAAAATCTATTCACTATTTCATTATTTTGCAAAATTTTGCAGGGGAGAGACTTGCAAGAGAGACATACAAAGGAACATTGTGGAGGAACATAATACTTTGGAACCACATCATTATTCAAAATATGAGAATTTGGAGGGTATGGTGATTCACTCTAAACCTTTTTCATAAAGTTTTTTTAATATTAAGAAGGTATTCAATATTTTCATTATTTTGCCAAAATTTACAAGAGATATATTTGGAAGATAGACATACCGAGGAGCACTGTGGAGCAGAAGAATACTTTGGAACAACAAAAATATTCAGAAAATCAGGATTTGAAGGGTATGGTGATTCACTCAAAACCCTACATAGCTGTTGATTTTGATAGTAAATGTTTTTACAAATTGTATTCCTATTTGGATTTTAATTAAAATTCAAAAACAAAAAAACCATACTTACCTTAAAACCTTGTTTTTTTTTGCTTAACTGAATGCAAAATTTCACCCTAGGGTTTAACTCCCTCTATCACTTCAGGATTAGGGGTTTTCGCTTTAGGAATTTTAGATCTAATGGGTTTGTTTTTTTATATATAAGTGTTTGGCATGTGATGCAAAGGGACCACTTATTGCATCAGATCCCAAACACAGTCAACCCTTTGACTTTTATTTTTATTTTTTTAAACAGTTTCTGATTTGATTTTTTTTTAAACGTTTTTTGATTTTCTGGTGTGCCATTTCGACAGAAAGGCACCGGTGCGTTTATGTCTAAGGACCACCAATAAATACATAATTATTTAAAAAAAAAATTAAAAATATGGTGCATACAAAAATATCGCCGACATTTACTCATATAAACAACACAAAAAATGCTGTCACATAATATATATATATATATATATATATATATATATATATATATATATATATATATATAT
>JASDQU010103096.1:123284-144300 GCA_032191745.1 Picea mariana | reverse complement strand
AGGGGTTTTAATTGAAAAAAATGATTTGTTTTCGCAGGATGGCCTTGGAATGGAGAGAGCGAGAGCGTGACGAGGTGGATGCAGTTGTTGAATGAGATCTGGTGGCTCAAGCAACTTTAAAAATATGTGGCTTGTACAAAATTTGGGCTCTCAAAGGAATGAGGGCCCAAGTGAGGTTGTTGGAAATGTTGGTGGGTTATTGGGATCCGGATAGCGAGAGTTTCATCCTTGATGGACAACCATTAAGGATCGAAGTAGAGGACATCTACTTCTTGATTCGCTTGTCACGCCGAGGAGAGGTTGTGAACCTCAATTCACACGGAGCGGGGAGTGGGATGAAGATCGAGGAGTAAATCGAGGCCCACTATGTCGCAGGGACTCCCATGGTGGGAAGTCAAGTCCCCATCCAGGATATAAGTAATCTTAGCCTAAAGATCATTGTGCTCGTGCTTACCAAAATCATAGGATCGACCTTGTTGCATCAAGCATCGAGACCACTTATGTTTTACGCATTGGAGTGTGCGAGACCCATTGTCTACGATTGGTGTACCTCATTGTTGACCAATATGAAAGGTTAGTTGACAGAGTGCAAGCTGGGGGGTAAACAAAACTTCAGGTTTTCCTCTATTCTTTGCAGCTTCTTTTTTGAGTGAGTTTTAGGTCTAGGACCTAGAGCGGAGATCCTTCCTAGAGGACCATGTGATCCATCCATGGCGCGATGGATCGAGGTCATGAGACGGCAGGGGGGAGGTAGGGTGGCGACACCCTACTATGATGATTTTTTCTTCTGGTGGTGGAGAAAAATCATTTCTCTGGACGGCTATCCATATGTGGGAATCGATTTCAGAGGAGATCCAGATATGCCACTTCCACCAGGAGCCGCCTACGGCGCCATAGGTAAAATTTTTTTACATATTTCATTTTTTTTTGTATTTTTGTATTTTAGGAGAAAAAAAATATTTTTGGATGGTGTTTTAAATATTAACTAGATACTTGTGTGATCGCAGATGTGGTTCTGCGATGTCCAGAGAGATTCCTACGACATAGAAGGAGGAACCAGGGAGATGAGGCGGCGGGAGGAGAAGCGGAGAGAGTCCTACAGAACGTACAGGGTAACCTGTCTCATTTGACACAGAGGATTCCTATGGTTCAGGTAGAGGATCTACCTGAAGCTATGAAACAACAGGTGGTTGGTGTACCTAGAGCATGGGTATGAATCTTCCGACGTCTCGCAAACGTCGTGGTTTTCTATCATGACACACATCCGGTGCCACAAGCGTAGATGTCATGGGATATGTATATCGGTTGTATATGTGTTTTGAGGGTTTTAGCCCCAAATTTTGTAATATAAACACCATATTTTTTGAAATATATAAAGAAGGGTCTTCGGATTTACTTATCTTACAATGTGTACATTGAGTTAATGGTTTTCTTTGCTTTATTAATGTGACAAATGCCAATCTAAAACATAGTTAGCATAGGCATTAGATACATGATTAAAACTCCTAGGAATGTGATAATATGTAATAAAATCAAATTGTCCTTCTAAAAGACGTACCCATAGGAATTGACGGAATAAAGTAGGATCACGCACGCGATAATGGTTGTTCAAATGACATACTACTAACTGGGAATCCAGGTGAACTTCTAAAGAGAGAATACCATGCAAGATAGCATCACACAAAAGTTCTATGATGATGCTATATTCGGCCACGTTATTCGTGGATGGCCCTAGGCATGCGCCACTTGATGATACCAGCAGACCCTCAGGTGAGTAAACCACCCAAGCGGCGGAAGCCAAGTTCCGTGTATGACGAATGGCTCCGTTTGCGAATCCTAGGTAGACCAAAGACTCCATTGACATCTGCCAACAAAGGGAAAACACAATAAGCAAGACAAAGATAAAAAAGGAAAAAAGAGATGTATATACACTAAATTTAAATTAATATACAAAGAGTTCTTCCCAAGCCTAGGGCTCAAACGTAATACCTTTTCAAGTAGAGCCCATTTCTGGGCTCGACCAACTTATTCCCTTCATAATCTTCCAACTCATAGGATCCTTTTTCTAGGACCCATCACATGATGTAAGGACCGTGCCACATGGGTTTAAACTTGCTTGCCCCTAGCGGTTCTTTGGCGTGATCATACAAGAGGACCAAGTCACCCTCAGCATACAACTGGGGACAGACAGACTTGTCGTACTGAACCTTAACACATTTCTTGTTTGCCTTTATAGCCGTAAAGGTGTCCTGACACTGCTCATCAAGACTCTCTAGGTGCACAAGGCGTCGCTCTAAATATGAAGTGTCAGGTAGGAGACCGACTACCAACTTGAGAGAAGGGATTTTACAATCAATGGGAAGGATCGACTCCACACCGTGTACTAACTGAAAAGGGGAAAAACTGGTGGCGGTCTTAACTGAACTTCCGTATGCCCAAAGTGCAGGATATAACATGATGTGCCAATTGGAATTACTTCGACTGACACTTTTTTGCAAAATGGTCTTGAGAAACTTGTTGACGACCTCTACTTGCCCATTTTCCTGGGGGTAATAAGGGGATGAGTGACCATGTTTAAACCCCATCTTAGATGCTAGTTCTACCATCATTTCATTCTGAAAGTGACTGCCATGATCAGTGACAATCTCACTCGAGATACCGAACCGGGTGATAATTTAGTTGAACATGAAGAAGGCTGCAGTATTCCCATCATATTTTATGGTAGGAATGGCTTCGGCCAACTTGGTAAAGTAGTCGACTTCCACGATAATGTGTTGATGCCCCCCAACGGAATTTGGGTTGCAATCGACAAAATATACCCCCCACTTGGTGAAGGGACTGATGGTAATGACTGGGTGAAGAGGGGCTGGGTGAGAGTGCATTTTCTGAGTGAACACCTGGTAGGGGTGACACTTCTTAACCACTTCAATGCAATCTTTAAAGATGGTGGGCTAGAAATAACCGGCTCGTAGGATTTTTTGGGTTATCGCAAGCCCAGATAGGTGACCGCCACAAGCCCCTTTGTGGCAATCATTTAGGACTGACTCAGCTTCTTTGTGATTTAAGAAACGATGTAAGATGCTATCTATTCCTTGGCGATACAAAGTGCCACCGACGATGGTGTAATTTTTGGCTTGGTATCTAACACACTGTTGATCATTTTGCGAGAGATGTTGAGTGAAATTCAAGGTTTGAAGATATAAAACAATGTCTCCATACCAAGGTTTGGATGATGAGACAAGGAAAATGTGTTCGCTCGCAAATGAATCGACATGGATAACATCCTCGTTTAATCGTGGAAAATCAAATATCAACTCTGCAAAAACTAGTGATTTCTAGGACTTGGCCGAAGCAAAGTCGAGATCAAATTCTTGTAGGATGACGATCCATTTATTATATTTCCCACCTATGATACGCCTGGTGAGGACATATTGAAACGGATTGACATCAACAACCACGGTAGTTTTTCAAAGAAATATATAGTGATGTAAACATTTGACTGCATGAACGACAGCCAAAGCTATCTTTTCAACATGAGAGTAATTAAGCTTAGGGCCGACTAGATTTCGAATAATATAGTAGATGACATGCTCGTGGAGCTCTTCATCCTCTTGAACTAGAACCATACCAATCGTCTCTGCAGACGCGACAATGTACAACAAGTAATCTCTACTGTAATGAGGAGATTTCAGCAAAGGGGCCGATACCAAGGCTTTCTTCAGAGCATCGAAAGACTCCTGGGCTCGCTCATCCCAGATAAAAGGGGTGTCTTTCTTCAATAGGTGCATGAAACCCTTAGTAATATTGGCATAATTCACTATGAACCGACGTAGAAAGTTATCTTTCCCCTGTAAACCTTGAAGTTGTCTAATCATGTGCGGGGGAGGCAACTGAAGTATCGCTTCCACCTTAAGAGGATCTACCATGATCCCGGTCTCAGAAACTAAAAATCCTAAGAGATGACTAGACTTAACACAATAGATGCATTTATGAGGGTTTAGCCGGATTCTATAGTAGCAACATCTTTCAAAAACTAGATGAAGGTGTATAACATGATCCATTCTCTTGTGAGAGTGAGCAACAAGATCATCCAGGTAAGCTTCGACTATGTGCTTGAGATCATGAAAAGAAAAATTTATGGCACGTTGGAAGGTTTCTCCGACGTTTTTAAGGCGGAAAGGAATTTTCCGGTATGCAAAAGTAACCCAAGGACATATAAATGTCGTCTTGTGTTGGTCCTCAGGTTTGATCTAGATTTGGTTATATCCTGAAAATTCGTCCATAAAAGAAAATATTTCTCTTCCCGCACACTCATCGAGGATCTGATCAATGAAAGGCGTGGGGAAGTTATCTTTAGGAAAAGCCTTGTTTAGGTCACAAAATTCCATACACACACGGATGGTTCCTTGCTTTTTATTCACAGGAATGGGGTTGGATACCCATTCGGTCAAGGGAACCGGGTAGATGAAACCAACATTAAGTAGCTTCTCTACTTCTTCCTTAATAGCAGGGACCTTCCTAGGATTCACAACTCTAAGACGTTGTCAAATAGGTTTAGCATCCGAATAAGTCCTAATCTCGTGTTTGACAATATGAGGGCCGATCCCTGGCATCTCTTCATATGACCAAGCAAATACATCTCAAAATTATTTGAACAGGTTTGTGTAGATCAGAATTTCCTCCGGCGAACAATCCACACCTATATTTATGTTCTCAATCTTGCCAGGGGTACGAGAGATATCGATCGAGATGGTAGGAGAAATACTCACCATATTTCCTTCGGCATAAATGTTGTGCATATCAAGTGGAACTACGGCGTGACCGATTATCTCACTCAAGGTAGATCGAAAGTCATCTTGCTCGATTCTTTCAAGACTTGGTAGAAAATAAGATTGATGATGCATATCATCCCAAGGTCTCTTGGAAACATTCATGGCTTCAAGGATGGCCTCATTCAAAGGCAAAGTCTCATCTAAGAAATCATGCGAACAAGATAATGAGGTGGCCCATACATGCCTAAGAATAGGATCCTCCTTGTCCATCTGCGAGAGAGCAGGATCGGGATCGACGGAAGAGTCAAGAATGGCTTGATATGAAATATTTTCTATCGATAGTGGCATAGCCATGCCAACATGCGACTGACCTTCACTCGATGAAGTCGGAGAAGGTAGGGTCCATGAATCACTAAGATAGGAAATGCGGAAAGGAATGGACCTCCCTATTGAAGCAAGCCTACTAGACATGGCATAAATGTGGTGAATCGGTGCCAAGAAGTCAAAATTACCCATGAGGGAAGAATACATTCCGACACTGATATTCTTAGTTGCCAACTGAGAATTGTCGATCACTGGGATTGCCGGTCCAATATATGCGTTAGGACTAGAGTACTCAAAGGATAATTGGTCCACCATCACGATCTCCCCTTGATGAGGAAAACAAAGTGTGTGGAAGACGAACGATATGACATTGACCATAGCATAGGTCCAATTGCGACCTAGTAACAAATTATAATTGAGAGGTGCATCAACTACCTCTACTTCCAGCTCTACCGTCTTCTCTCCTAACTGGACCAGAAAGGTAGGAAGAATACCATGAGGGTGGAAGTAATTACCGTCAAATGCAGTCAACATGTTTGACGACTTGGAAAGGGTTGGAGAACCAATGGATTTCCAACAGACTAGGGACATCACACAAGTGGCGACACCTTCATCAATGATCTCTCGTTTGATAGTATACTTGGAATACTCCACGTGGATTTGGAAAGACACATGGTAGGGTAAGTGAGGCTTCACATCCGTGACGTCAAACTTGATCATTTTCGAGCTACTAGGTTCTAGAGCTCCTAAGGTAGAGAGTAAGGCATTCCTCTGTGAGCTATAATCTCAAGAATGGGTGGCTATATCGATTTTCACATCGACCATATTGATACAAACACGGTCACCATATTTAGACGGTGAGTTTTGACTTCCACTGGATGCATTTTCGACGTTCGAAGAGATCGAGGCTAAGTGATGGTTGTGTGGGAATGGATTCATCATCACAACGGGCGATAGATTTAAAAGCCTCGCAGCCTCCGCAAGATTGGGGCATAAGTGTGTAAGGTGGTCATCGGTACAAAGTTTACGAGGAAACTTCACCTTACACTTCTCTTTCTTTCCCTCTCCAGCATTATCATTTTGTTTCCCATTATTGTCTTTGTACTTGGGTTTATTATTATTCTTCCCACCCTTATGATTATTTCGACCTTTCCTTTTGTTCCCATCTGGTTGTTGGTCACCATTTGGGTTCTTCAACGATTGCACGGAATGTACATCCATCGACTGGATGGGTTTAGAGGATCCAATCGAAGCTGATCCTATGACAGACTTCGTTGCCGAGTTTGTGGATTTTACATTGGCAGAGCCTATAATGCCATCGGCATGAGGTCCGAGATTTTGTCTAGGATCGTGATTTGGTCGCGGTGCGTCTGGAAGGAAGTGGTATAACATCCCAGACTGAGCATATATCAAATCGAGTTGTTGGGCTCTAAAGATAGCTTCTTCCTCACTGAAGACCCTGGAAATAGCAACGTCCTTTGAAATAGGAGCGTGCAAAGACTTTAGGAACCATTCTAAAAGAAAGGGAGGGGGTATAGGAGTCTTAACCAACTTCCTTCGCTTAATCCATTCCTGGAAATGGTCTGAGATGTGAGTGTCGGTACCTTGGCATAAAGTCGAAAAAAGTTCAAGGCCAACATCATAACGAATGGGTAGTTGAAAGTGGTTGAGAAAGGCTAGAACCAACTGATGAAAAGACCCATATGCCCCCCTAGGTACTCAATGTACCATTGCGATACAACTCCAATAAGAGTGCACTGAAACAATCGTAATCTAATAGAATCATGATTTAGAGAATTCGATGAGCACCAAAGGTGAAAAGTAGTGACATGATCACCAGGGTCTTTGCCATTCTTACCTTCAAACTTTGGAATGTCTGACGAAAGTTTGGTAGGGATAGGGGGCCACGTGGGTTCATGACTCACCGGGTCATTCATTAGTTTAGACAAATTTGGTAGATTAAGCAAGGTCAGAAAGGGAATACGAGGTTGTGACATCTGACCCCATCCTCCTGCAAAAGATTGCGCATTTGGAACTGCATTCCATACAGGATTCTGGTAAGGACCAAAACCTTGTCCAGAATTATAAGACCCTCCTCCAAGTTGATTCATAAAATATGGATTGGGCATCATTCCAGTAGGAACATTCTGATAAGGGTTATGAAAATTGAGCCCAGCTGGATTAGACCCAAGCTGAGGGTTGTGAAGATTACCCCCAACTGGATTGGATCTAGGTTGGGGAGTGCCCCATTTGTAGGATAGACCTCCCCTAGGTGGGAACCCAGAGGATTGAAGTCGATTTTTCATGCCAAAATTATTGGTCGGAATCGACACCGAGGGGATAGGGATATAGGTCAGAGCTTGTCCACCGGTTGGGTTGTTCCATCCAACTGTAGAAGGATTAGATCCGAGGTTAAGAACAAGGACACTTCCTACATTAGGGTTTTCTTGGGGAATATGAGAACTCACCAAACAGGGAAGGAGTGTAAGGAGGTGTAGTGCCCCCAAGTCCAAAGCTAGTGTTAGGGCCAACAGCTGGGATGGCAGTCAAAAATTGCGAAGTGAAGTTAGGCATACCATAAGAAAATTGACTAGAATCCATAGGGATAGTTTGAACATTGTAACTCGGCGAGTGACCAAAACCCCCAAAAGGGTTTGATGCAAGAGATGAAGCATTGACTACACACCGAGCCATAGTACCGGTATAAGCCTCCGACACTGCAACTATAGTGGCCATAGGCGTCGAAGGGGTGCCATTAACTATAGTGGGTATGGGAGTCAAAGAACTCCCAGTGTTATGAAGACTAGACTTGGTACTCATCCTTGCAGAACCACAAGTTAGAAAAGTGGATGTGTGTGTACCACTCATGATAACTCTACACCTTTTAGAAAGCAAGAACTCGAAAACCGGTGGTAACTGTAACAATCGACGGGACCTACGAGGAAGCTAGTTCGAATCCACGATGAATTATGACTCTCCAACAAATAAAAATATATACTAAGGCCAACTAGTAGTCAAAGAGAATATCAAAAAGTCAAACGACCAATATGCATGCAAACGGGCTAAAGTGGTTGAGTGGCCTCCCTTGCTAAAGAAGGTATGCCTCGTCCAAGAGGGACTTGAGACTCCCTGCTAAAGTTTGGAGGTAACATAATCAGTTATAAGGGCGCTCATAGGCTTAACAACCAGTCGGTCAGATCCCCCCGGAGAGGTAATCCCCCATAAAGGTTGTGTGTTGTATAACCCCTATCTGAGTCAGGATACAAGCAGAATAACCCCTGTAAGTAACCTATGAGATACCTAAGTCAAGCAACTAATCGAACACTATATAAATGATGCACATGAGAAAAATTGTAAGTCCGGATTACCATATGGGTAGGGTAGAAAAGCCCGAAACCTTGAAAGTAACACCTCTCACAGAGGTATGGGCACTAGCAAGATCCCCAAATATGAATAAATCCATAGAAATATCTCTAACGCTAGGTGAGTATCCAGGGGTTATCCTTTCAACTAACTTCATTCGACCTCATGCTTAACTCCGATGTGAGTGGAGCCCCTTGATATTACCAATTATACAATGGACTTCTCAACTCCCTGTCTCAGACACATATGTTGATTTAATTTCCTTGGAGAAGTTTACTCACAAAATCCTATTCCAAGGCACTAAATCCTAGACTAGTTTGTGCACCCTAAAAAATAAAATTGTGACTACTCAATTTTAGTTTAAAGCGTAAATTTTATTGGCCATGATTACTCAAAAAGGTATGGAAGCGAAACTCATGATGTTATGACTCTCCAAGAAAATAAATATGGATATAATGAAAAGTCTATCTTTAACTTTTCAATGAATGATATGCTAATAAAAACAGTGCAATCTTCAATTTCAACTCTGCAATTTAGGAGAAAATTGCAATCTTTCATTACATGCGCTAAGCTAATGATGAAGATTCAAAGACAAGAATGCCAACCAATGCAAAATGCCTATTTTTTTTGTATTTTCAATATACTAAAAAGAAAATGCATGGGCTGATGAGCAACCTGATATGTGAATTCTACTGTGTGTAAAAGCAAGAACTCGATCAGAATACCAAGAAGCCAAGCCAACAACCCAGAGAACAAGAACAAATAAAAAATGGAAAACAAAGAGAAAGACTAGGCCAAAAAAATTCAACTCCAAACAGGTTTCTTGCCATCCCAGAGAATCTTAACAGGCATTATAGAAACCTTAGAAGGCTCAACAATCTTCAAATCCCACAAAACAATCACTAAACCAAGCAAACAAGCAAGGGAAAGTGGTATACGTGATTGTTCAGGAGAACAAAGCGTATATACACATCTTGCAATGAGACAACAAGCGTGTATACACAACTGTCAAGGAAAAAGGGGTGTATATGCTTTAAAACAAGGCCAGGAAAGGGAAAAATCCCGAAAGGGCAAAATCCTGAAAACTCAGACCTAGAGTGAACAGAAACTGTCAAGCAGTGGTATGGAAAGAAACACAAAGCAAAAAGAGCATTGTAAGAAGAAAAAGTACTTCAACCCTTAGAAGGAAGCTCTGTCCCCAGTGGAGTCGCCATTTCTGTTACGAGGGGAAAAAATCTCTATGGCCAAGGGTAAACCACAATAGACAGGTATGACTGCAGAAATCAACTCAATTCCAACATATGTTATACAAACCAATGTGCAAGACAAGAAAGAGGCCTACCTCGATCCAACGTTCAATGATGTTCCACCGTTGAGCACTTTGACCCAAAGCTTTATACCTGCAACTAGTCTTCAAAAAACAAGCGGAGCAAGTACATAGTGATTATATAAAAGGGGTTAGCACATCATATAGCATAATCCATTAATAAACATTACAAACATGCCCATGGATAATAATCATATATTTTCAAGATATCAATAGGCTGAGAAATGAGTATTTCTATTAATAATTGATCAGCAGAAGTGACAACGTTACATACTTCCATGTCGGCACGATTCAAAACTAAGAAACCAAGTTCCTTCCAACTAGGTCTCCACCACTTCAATCCTCCACCAAAGGCAAGCTCATAGGAAAGAGGCAATGGGGTCCTCTTAATAATAGGGAAAGAGCTAGGGGGATGAACACTGTGTTCATACTTGAGGGACAAAGGGATGCAGACTCAATATGAAGTAATTTCTCCAGAGTAACTTTGCTCTCAAAGTTGAATGCTTTCTCCTCATTTTCCATAGCTCGAAATTGTTCTCTTATAGCCTTCAAAATGCAACTGAAGGGATGAGTTGAAATGTTTCCAGTATATGGAAGGCCAAGGATCAAAGATCTCTTGTCGTGACATGGAAACCCGACTCCATTTTGTATTTTTTGGCACAAATCCTGATGTACGCAGGTTTTAGTGGAGCAACCTGGGTGTACGCATCTTTCATGACTGATAGGGAGCGTATATGTGGGAAAATGTATATTTTTGGCTCTGGATTCATCAAAAAGGGATGATAAGCATGCATAGGGAAATGGAAAAGGCCCTTTGTGCAAGATAGCAATGGTGAGGCAAATCTCGCTATAACATACCTCTCATAATTTAGCGCATAGAATCGATTGTCTTCCACTCCCTTAGCAGTGTAGCTCACATATCCTATTTCGTGGGTCGCTCGACTTTCTCCAAGATACTTTCCTCATCCTTCTTGTAGCCATAATAATTGACATCAATTTACTTGTAAATCTCATACCTAGACCTCATCTTCTTCGCCTCACAGGGCTTATCAAATAGCTCTTTGACATCAGGGAGGAATTACGCAACACTGAAGTATTTGTAACTGAGGGATGGCACCAGACTCATAAACTTTGTTCCCTTCCAAGTCGGTCATCTTGACCCCTACTTTGTTATAATTAAGACCACAAATCTCTACAATCAAAGCTTGCCAATGCCCATTTTATCTAATAAACAAGAAAGGAACCTTGGTGGATGTCTTAATTATAATACTCTATCAACCTTAAGAATGACCTAAGGACCATATTGTATATTTAATAGAAGTTCAGAAACACATTTGAAAAAAATTGATGATCCATAAGCTTCATCAACATAACTTATTGTTGAATACTAAGCAATGCCTTGGCCTTGACCTGCTCCTCGTTGAGATCCTCACTCATGTATTTACTAAGAAGCTCCTCTTTCTTCTTATCCAAAGCCATGTGATCTATCTCTTTCTCATTTGGAAGGAGCACATGGGAAACAAACTCTTGCTCTCTCTGCTATTGGATTCCCTTGTCCCACTCTCACTTTTATTCCACCACATCCTCCTCTTCCTCGAATATGATTGGCTTAACAACAATGACCTGCTCACTCTTAACCATTTACCCAACTTCCCTCTTGATAGACTCGATCCTCTAGCACTCCCTCAATGCTTTGGCCCACTTCTCCTCCTCTGTGGGCCACTTGAATTTCTCCAAGATATCTTCCTCATCATCCCTGTAGCCATAATAACAGGTTTCAATTTGCTTGTAAATCTCATACCTAGACCTCCTCTTCTTTTCTTTGGGGGGCTTATCAAATAGTTTTTTGACGTCGGGGAGGAATTGAAGAGCTCTTGAACACCAATTGTACAAGTGGACCTATGAAATTCATCTTCGATGTCAAAGATCTATTCAATAATCCCCTTGAGGCGAAGAAGATGAGGTCTAGGCATGAGAATTACAAGTGTATTGACGTCAGATATTATGGCTACAAGGATGACGAGGGCGATATCTTGAAGAAAGTTGAACAACCCGTAGAGAAGGAGATGTGGGCCAAAGCGTTGAGGGAGTGATAGAGGATCAAGTCTATCAAGAGTGAGGCCATGTTGACGGTCAAGAGTGGAAAGGTTGTTTCCATTAAGTTGGTCCTATTCAAGGAAGAGGAGGATGTGGCAAAAGAAATGAGAGAGAAGGACATAAGAAACCAGAGTAGAGAGGGTCGGAGTTTATTTCCGATGTGCCCCTTCCATATGAGAAAGAGATCGTGTTTAGAGTTGTATGGAGAAAAATAAATAGGATCTTCTTAGTAAATATCGGGATTCCTTTTTTGTTGATCGAGCAAAAGGGGCATGGGGAAGCTTGGATCGTAGAGCTTGGTGGTCCTAATTATACCAAAGTAGGGGCCAAGATGACGAACTTGGAAGGGAACGAAATTGATGTGCCTGGTGCCACCAATAAGGGCCCCGATTACAAATACTTATGGGTTTCCAAATTCCTCCATGATGTCAAAGAGCTATTCGATAAGCCCCCTAAAGCAACGAAATATATGAGGTCTAGGTATGAGATAATTTACAAGCGAATTGATGCCAGTTATTATGGATACATGAATGAAGAGGACAATATCTTGGAGAAAGTCAAGTGGCTTGCTAAGGGAGTGGTAGAGGATCGAGTACTCCATGAGCTAAATAAATTATGAGAGGCACTAAAGAGTGGCCTTTATTTTTACCTCTGCATAAAGAAAAACCTCTACAAAATTTAATTACAGAGGTTTGAATTTGTATTTTTTCAATTAAATTCTTTTTCTTATAGCATCCCACTCATGTCCAAAGTTGTATGTGTTAACCGGTTGCTTCTATTCCTAATCCTATGCTCATCATCGTCGTCTTTGATTCACATAAAATTATTTTTAGGCACATATATATAAAACAAATTGAAATTATAAAATACACACACATATATAACCATTTTGTATTTATCAAAACTGAAATTATTTTTTGTTTGCAAAAAAAATGTGGTAAAGTAACCGATGTGCCTTTAATACTTGATACACGTTGTCACTGGTGTGCTTTATCAAAATGAAAGCATTGTATATGATGCTCTATGTTATCTCGCACATCAATGCTAAATAATTAATTAAATTCACCAAAATGAATCGTTAAGGTGCATCGATATGTCAATTATTATACGTGCAATGCGTTTACGTTCTTAGAATGCACCGATGGAATTTTTGCGATGACGGTGCCTCTTCTAAGGAAGAAGCACTGGTAATGCACAACCCCATCTTAGTGCACAACGATCAATGTTTAGCGTTGTGTTTTGTAGTTCTAAATGCATCACTAGTGATGCTTCCTATTAATTCATAGGATGCATTGTGGGCGATGCTTTCTGTAAATTCATAGGGCACACCACTCTCCAGGGTGAGCTAAACAATGCAAAGCGTACCACAAAGATTTTTTTATAAATGAAAATATGCCAAATTTAAGGCCAAATTTAAATTTTGATCTGAAAAAAATTAAAATAAGGAGCCAACAAAAAATTTACCTAGTTTCTTCTTGCCCGAGGAGGCATGGTTGGTCCATAGAGGAAAAATGAAAATTTCAACTTTTTCCAAAATTGGAAAATGTATGGAATCTACAGGGGCATTGAAAAAGAAACATTGTAGAGCACTGCAAACAGGGCAGTCGTAGAAAGAAGGTGAGCATCGATGCTTGTGTTAGAGGTTGGAAACACAGAAAGAAATGTAATAATGAAAATAGGTTTGGCAAAATTTTTTTTATTATTATTTTACCCTTTCACGGTGCACCCTATAGTAAGACGCATCGGTGCATTCTTTGTACCTGAACACATCAGTACACTTGTTTTATTTTACCGTAAATCGGTGCGCCATACAAGGATGCACCAGTGTGTTTTAGTATGAGTAACTCACAATATGGATTTTTAGGTATATATTAAAAAACTCGAGGCTACAGTACTAGTAAGGTTTATGATTTTTAAATTAAATTTTTATTAAATAATCAATTGTTCTAACATGATCTGATTATATGCGTTCTTTATATGCGCACTGGTGCTTAGGTTATTGTGAAGAACCACGATGCATTTTATTTTTATAAAATAAAAAATGACATTTTAGCATATTATATTGATAATGATTATTTATGCGCTTTATTTGTTAAGCACGAGGGCATTGTGTTTGTATACCTCCACTAAAAGCCTCCACCATAGTTAGATTAGGGATAAAGTTTTCGGGGAGGTTCCATAAAAACCTTCACTACAAGGTGCTTTCTTTGCAGTGATCGACTCCAACTCATTTTCTCTAGTACTAGTCTCTATAGACCCTTTTAGTATCTTGTAGCTTCTAGTATAGTCTCTATAGACCCTTTTAGTATCTTGTAGCGTGCAATCATCAGTGGATTAATAACCCCTGAATGGTTGTTTCTTTCAAGTGTTTGACCTGAATGGTTGTTTCTTTCAAGTGTTTGACCTCAATACATTTGTTCACATGTTGGATTGTTCTTTGTTTCTTGGTACCCATTATCATTATTGGTCGGATAATTGACATTTGAAAATAGTATACATCAATGACTGATGACTAAATAATTTCTCCCATCTTTGACCTCGACACATCTATTCACCTCATGAATATTCATATATTTATATTTTTGGTGGATACTGATTTTTGGTGGACATTGGTTGAAAACATTGAGCTTATGCAATATCCCTCATTGATGAAATTGCCTAAGTTGTTTACACATACCATAATTTACACTACATTGGTACTATGGAGGACCATATTGTCTACATTATAGTCTTAGTTGTCCTCTAAATGTACAATTAGGCATAGATCCACTATGTATCTATTCTTGGTTTAGACATAGATCCACTATGTATCTATTTATGTTTATGTAGGTTATTCTTTAATATCGATATGACCGGAGTTCCCCTTGGTCCCTTGAAAATCATATATCTACTTGATAATGTATTTCATCCATCCATTACCATTCTGACCTCACACATTATTCTGATCTAGACACTAATCAACCTGAACCACCTTTCCCAATATAAATTGAGGATTTGAGGTTGGAAAATATTATCTTATCATACCTTTATGAGAGGCTAAGACAAAGCTTTGGATTATGTAGCTTTTTCCCTTAAGAATTTCAAAATTTAAAATTTTCTACCACTTGTACGTATATGTTGCCTATGGTTGTTTAGAGCCTTTCTTCATGTCTCCCCTTGGGCCAATAACCTAAGTTCTTGGTCATAGATTGAAAGTTGAGGGAGATCTAGGTGGGAAAAACCCAGGCCCACGTGAATAGGTCATGATGGGATTCAAAACCTTCTTCATAGGAATTGAACCTTCTACTTGTGGTTTATGGGCCCACGACTTGCTTGTTTACCTGCATCTTCTAAACAAAACTCTAATTCTTCTTGTAGCTGAAACTAAACACTAGAGTTACAGGAAAACATTGACATGTTACTGGAATGTTTGGATACATGATTTAGTTAAACCCTCTCTCTCTTAATTTCTGCAAATTCAAGTGTTATGGCACTTGACTTCTCTTCTTACTATGGCTTCCTTCCTTACCACGCCTATCCACTCAATGCCTTCTTCATTTCCTCTGCACCCTTTTCCACCTTTATTTCTAGACTCGCAATCACTTGGTTTTGGGATATGATTATCCCTCTTCCAGGTTTCAACCTTGTCCCAATCTCCTTCAAATGTGATCTCAGTCCATTTTTTAGGCGATTTCTCTTGGTATAGACTGTATGGAAAGGTTGTGTCTTCAAATTCACACAACAAGCAACCAACTTGTGGGGCTAACCATGATTCATCATCGAATTCGCTAGTCAAATGGTTGACCCATCATTTCATCTTTCTCTACCATCTTTCATGATATGACCAAATACCGATAGATGGATTGAAATCACAACTCCAAACTAGTCATTCACCCACACACTGGATGCATAAATGCCCTATAATTCCATTAGCTAAATTTCTGTACATGGATTCTCCTACAAATCCAATCTACCTTCTACCTCATTTTTGGCCTAATTTACATTTTATTGGCTGCCTCTCCCTCTGATCTTTCCTGCAGGCTTACAAATATAAGTGGAAGATGAAAATTCCAGATCACAACAAACCCTAACTAAATCCATAAAGCTTGCAAATAATTACTAACAATAGCAATCCTAACTACTTAACTCTACCCATGTTCTTAACTACTTTACTCTATCATCCATGGATCAAATCACTTATCTTCTTGGTGTTACATTCACATGAGGAACCACGTCCTCTCACAATGAGTTCACCTTCTAGAGGATTGAATTTCGATGACAATTTTGGAGGGGGAAGAGATGCTCCTGCATTAGGTCACCTTTAGTGAAAAAAGTATAATTCATCCTAACCAACATATGATCAAGGGCAGTGTTGCTTCTCACTATCCATTGGCTAATGTTTCTCTAGGCTTCTAAGATATACATCCTTTGCTTATGTTCGACCAACAATTTCATTAATAATGCATGTTGATTGATACAAAGGTGTTCATTTTCATTTACCTTGGTAGTGACTGAAAAAAGAGAGGTCTTGTGGCATTGGATGTACTCTTCATGCCTTCTCAAATCCCTCTTGAATTTCAAAATTTCCATGTGCGCCATAATTTCACCCCTAATGCTGAACTATATTTCCAACCAAACCAAACTAAAGATGACAAGACCGACCTATACCTGTTTCCTTACTCTAAGTTGAAATGACCAAAACTATAGCATAATAGAGTTGTCTTCCTGTAGCTTATAAAATTCACTAATTGGATAAAGAACCTACATTGGAAAATCCACAAAATATACAACACAAAGACTTAGGAGAGGAAAGCATGAAATTGAGGTCTAGCTAAGGCAGGGCCAACCGATTTCTTCTAAAAATTTCCTTGAAATAGAATCAACACTAATTTTATCGTGAAAGGAGGTTGGGCTCAAAGAAGACACACCTAGGATTATGACCTAGATGAAGAGTTGTAAAATATTCTCAGAAAATATACTCAGAATGCCACAAGAGCCATGGAACGAGTAACAAAATACAAAGGCCACCTCTCTCCAAAAAAAAATTAAATAGCCCAAATGCTTGGAAAATTACTCACATGGTATCATGACGCCCATGAATGTCAGTTGTTCTTGTCACCAACTCCATTTCTTCCATGCTGCAATATCCCACCATTCCTATGCGTTTCCATATTGGCACATTCCTTAACCAAGAGCAGAGTTTAGGTTCACATGTGATATAGGGTGGTGGCCATCCTCAATGCTCTTGTCGCAAAACAATGGTGATGATTTTTTTGATACACTTGACATGAGGCCATGTGGATAATTAATGTGATGACAACCAAATAATTCATAACCATTGGTGGATGTTTCATAATAATTGACCCTCATCTTTTTCTAGCTCACCTACATGAATTTTAGTGGCTTTCTTGACCAATTGGTCCACCTCTACATTGAGCTCTCATTTTACATGCAAGAATGAGATTTTGTCTATTATTTTTACCTATTTGGTTGCTCGGGTTATCACTATGGCCAACTTTCTATCCAATGGTGATGATTTCCCAAGCACTGTCGTAATGACTATCATAGAATCTTCCATAACAACTAACAATTTGATCTCAAATTCATTGGCCAAAACTTAGTCCTCTCAAAAGAGCATAAGCCTTTACCACATTATTTGATGTTAACCCTAGTCCCCATGTCTTTAATGCACCATCAAACAATAACATGAATGAATCATTTCCTTCTTCATTCATTTCCTTCTTTATTCTCCAATCAAATTTACCATTTGGGATGACTAGATGAGATGGGACAATTTGGCATAACAATTAGGTTTGATGTTCCAAAAATTTAAATCCATTCTTCCTCATCTTTCTACACGGGCTACCCATCCATTGGGAATATGATCCCAAGACTAATATATTCCAATAGAAACCCTTTGGCCTTAGCTGCTACTGCATTTGGGTTCACCAAATTCTAATCAAACACCACCTTGCTTTGTGCCAACCATATCTTCTAGCAGAAATACTTTGGTAGAGCATTCCAAATCCTTTTAAGAGTGTTTATATTTCTTAATGAACCTATATAATATTTACTCCATTCGAAAAACATTTCCTTCCAGGAAGAAGGTAGTCTCATACAATAGTTAAGACTGTGAAAGGCCGCTCTCCAGGCTATCCTTGAATAGCAACATTCTAAGAGCATATGGGTGATTTTTTCCTCAACTCTCTTGCAAAGGGTAAACTAGGATGGACCCTGTATTCCTCTTTATGTAGATTATCGAATGTTAGTAATTTACCATGTACCAATGTCTTGCAAAAAAATATTAATTTTTCGGAGACTATCCGAGTGCCAAATTTTGTTCCATATCAGATATCTTTGAGGAAGAGGAAGAGTTTAGATTTTATTTGTATTCTTTTGAGTCTTCCCACCCCCTATTATTCCTAGAGTGAAGGTCCCACTACGCATCCACTAAGGGCTATGAAAAAATTGGGAGCTAAATGAAGGAGATGCACTTGAGGGTTTCTAATGTTTTGGCCCACTCAATGATCTAAAGTCTTAGACCAAAGAGAAATGTTGAACAAGGAAGGGAGGCCTTGACCATCCAGCCAAGGCTTTAGAGGCATGATTTCTGAGTTTTGAATTAGAGGATTTCTCCCCATGATACTATTACTTAGATATAGATATCCTTTCCATTTCCCAGAATCCAGGTGCATCTAGATCGAATTATCAGAACTATTCTTTCAAAAGATTCCATAATTGGGAGCCTCTTTGGTTCTCCTCTATAGAATCTATGCATCTTTTTCTATTTCCTCCAAAGTATTTTTTCCATAATACTTTTTTCCACTAATATACTATGCCTGAAATCAATCTCCACATCAATTTTACACCCATTTCCGAGTTCATAAAGGATGGATTATTTATCCCTAATCATCCTTTGTCTTTTGGAGCCATTACAGTCTTACAGTTGATCATGTGGAATTTTTTGGCATTGGATTTACCCCCTTCCCACATAAACTTCCTAATATCCCTACCAATTTTCTACATGACTCTCGTAGGGGTTGACATGGATTAACATTGATAAATTAGGAGAGTGCAAAGGACTGCTTTGATGAGGGTCACTTTGCCTACATGATTAAGTCATTGGGATCCCCTTTGACTAAATTTGTCTTTAATTTTTTCTATTACACTTTACCAAGAGTGAGGGGAATGGATGCCAAAGGTTATAGGTATGCCTAAATATTTGAAATAAGACCAATTTATTGAACAAGTTGTAGAATTCTAGATATAGAATTTAATACCTAAGGACTCATATTCCAGCCTAACACTTCACATTTCTGATTGTTGGTCATGCCACCTGATGCCCTTGTGAAAAGATATAATACTTGTTTAAATCTTCTTAAAATTATTGTAGAAGCTCCTCCTATTAGCAAGGTGTCATCAATGAATTGGGAGTGGTTCAAACTCTTGACTCTCACTATTTTAATGCTAGTGAGATTTTTAGTGATCCTTTTCACCTCCATCTTCCTGCTTAATGAGTCTACCATAATGATATAAAGAGATGGGGAGAGAGGACAACCTTTTCTGAAGCCGCGGGTACCTTGAGAAAAAGAGGTTGTACTTCCATTGACCAAGGGAGAAATCCATGATTCATTGATGCATGATGAAACCCATTTGAAAAATGAGGATCTAAAACCAAATTTATCCATCACTTCAAATAGGAAGGAGTTCCTTACCTGGTCAAATGCATTGGCCATATCCAGTTTGATTAGCATTCTTTTTTCCTTGTTCTCCTTACTGGAATGGATGGATTCTTTCACAAACACTATATTATCCACAATTTCCTATTGTGCATGAATCCACCTTGATTTTCTAAGATAATTTTTCTAAGGATTTTCCTCATTCTGGTGGCTATTATCTTTGCTATGATTTTAGATGAGGAGTTGCATAGAGAGATAGGCTAGAACTATGAAAAGGAGAAAGGATTTACTTCTTTTAGAATTAAGGCCAGTAAGGAAGAATCAATGTTTCTCCCCATTTTGAAAGACTTATGAACGTACTAGAGCATTCTTTTCATATCAGATTCAACGAAACTCCAATTTTTTTTGAAAAATGAAATCGAAAATCTGTCAAGCCCGAGGGCTTTTCCAAGCTCTAGATTCCAAATGGAATTATATATTTCACCTTCTTTAATTAGTTTAATCAAATTTGCATTGTCCTTTAGTGACACAATCGTTGGGATACTTTCCAACAAGGCTGAGTCTACAAGGTCGATTCCACCCTTCTTTGAGAAAAGGGAGGCTATGTGAATTCTGGCCACATCTTTCAATTCTTGGAAATTAGAGAGATTTGATCCATCATCTAGCACTATCTCTTTGACTTTATTTCTTATTTCTATAGCTCTTTTTTTCTTGTGAAAAGAGGTTGTGTTCCTGTCCCCTAATTTTAGCCACAAGCTTCTAGACTTTAGTCTCTATGTCTCCTCCTCAAATCTTATGGCATTTTGGAGCTTTTGTTGGATCATAGCCTCTGAAATTTCTAGATCACTGGTAATTTCTTCAAACTCCATCTTTGCTTGGGTGTCACTAAGATTGTATTTGAACACTTACTTTTCATGAGATGGAGAGGGGCATGAGGAATTTTCCCAGGATTTTAACACTGCTTTAATATATTTAATATTTTTCTCCCATATATAAACTAGGGAGCCTTCAATCCAGATTCTCCATGCCTCACTAACTAATCTTGGAACCTTAGTGTATTGGATCCAAAGTGGGTTATATTGAAATGGGAGGGACCCATAATCAAGTGATACTTGAATGTGGAGGGTGATTGGCTAGTGGTCAAATATGGCTAAATGAATGATTCAAGATTTAACTAGATAATATTGAAAAGGAAGATCACTATGTACCAAAAATCTATCTAGCCTTGTAGCTATGTTCTCAGGCCCTAGTCTCTTATTGGTCCAAGTATATTTTCCCTTAGATGTCTTATTATCAATCAAATCCAAATCAACTATTATCTCCTCCATCTGGTTTCAAAACAGATCTTTGATGTTGATACCTCATTTTTTCTCTCTCTTGTTTAGAAAAGAGAGAAAAGAGACAAATTACCTACTAAAATACCATTTCTTGCATACTCTAAGTCTTGCAATGTTAGTAGAGACCTCCAATAATTC
>JASDQU010103096.1:94451-123234 GCA_032191745.1 Picea mariana | reverse complement strand
TCTTTAAACATATTAGAGAAGAAATATTTTCCTTCTTGATCTAGTTTTCTGTAACCAGAGACTGTTTCTCTGTTGGAATCTTTAATTTCCACAATGGAGTTAAGAGTTCTACGATAGTGTGCAAACTTATAATTTTTTTTTGTATTATTGTCGCCTTCTTGTATTCACACAACCTTACTTTTTTGCCTCCACAAGGATTCCTGTTTCCTTAAAAAATCTTATTTTTTGATGGAAATTTCTTTCACACGATCAATTTCCTCCTCCGATAAAGAGTCATATTCTCTATCTATTAAAACACTCCTTATATTTGCCTTTATCTCCACTAATTCAACCAATAGCTTTCTCTTATTCTCTTTTTCCCAAACTAAATGCGAATTACTGCATTAAATACTAACCTTCCCCTGATGATAATGGTTTTCACGTTTCTTTAACCATCTTAATGAAGGAGTTTTCTTTTAACCAATCATGGTTAAACTTCATTGACATCGCTCTTTGTGGACCTGTTTTGGAAATATCCAAAACAATTGGAATGTGGTTTGAGAGACCCTGAACTTCCACTCTTGAAGAAAGTGACCATTTATTTTCAGTCAAGCTTTTAGAGATCAAGAACCAGTCTAACCGTTTAGAATCCATACCATTTCCTTTCCAACCATTGCACCACATATGTGAAATCTTATTCATAGCTAAATCTAAAAGGTTGTGCTTCTCCATCCAGTTGGAGAAATAAGATTCCATCGGATCTTGACGGGGATTTTGGCCCCAAAATTTAGCCAAAGACAATGTGAAATTTAAATCCCCCCCCCAAAAAAAAATTAAATTTCTAGAATTTAGCTCACTCGAATAACTTAAACAATCCCAAAAAGGACATCTATTAACATAAGGACCATAAACATTGCAAAAATTAAAAGAGAAATTAATCTAGTATTCCATTGCCTGGATTACGATGCAAGAAGGAAGGAAAACATAATTTAACACCTTTAACTTGGGACCACAAGCTATTAAGACACCACCAAAAAATCCATGCACGTCAATCGAGAAAAAAACCCAATCTTTCAGCCATGGATGAAAAGTCTCCATCGCTTTTGAGCCACTGCACATTGTTTCTTGGATCAATATTATCTCAGGATTTTCCATTGCACACATGTGCTTGAGGGATTGCAACTTGGGAGCATTCCCAACTCCGTGAGTGTTGAAAGAAAGGACTTTCATTTAGGAACTTTAGGGAGGTATTTTCCTTCTCTAAGGTCCCAAGGAATGGTATATTGTTTTCCACTTTGAATCTCTTTAGCTGCATGAGTCTGAGCTAAAATATTTTTTATTTTCTCCCTACATGACTCCTTGGAGCCGGATCCTGGCCTAAAACACCTATTTACTTGGGCATTTGACTTGATTTTACTTTGGAGTGTAACAAGTAGTCTGACTTGACTACATAAAGACTCATCTGGTGGGGCAGAGAGGATTGTTAAGAGGAGCGGGCATGACCAAAGCGAGAGATGGGAGAAGACACACTAGGTATACAATGTTCCTTTTCAAGGAGTGAATTCGTGGGAGGGGAGACATCAAAACCAAGAGAAGGAGCTATGAGAACGCAAGGAGGGGAGAAGTGCCTTGTAATCAATATGGGAGACTTATTTTTTAGAGAAATGACATTTTTGGAAATACCGAGAAAGTTTAAAATTAAATCATTACCTGAGTGGCAGGTCGATGCCTTGTCCACATTTCCTTCTAAAGGACCGCATCGGGAAATTTTTTGGCTCTTGGAATCCTTTCCTTCTTTTGGGGCTGTCGATTCAGTAACCAGAGAGGCCACATCAAATTTTCTTTTCCATACTTTCACAAAAGGAGGATAATGAGTTGGCGTCTGACTACATTGTGCCTGCAAATGCCCAACTGCATGGAAACTGAAGCACTAGAAGGGGATACGCCAATAATCTATCCTCTGAGAAACTGTGAAATCACCCCATACTAGATCAATTTCATCATGAAGTCCCTCCCTCAAATCAACTTCAATTTGAAGCCATGCCTAGCACTTGTCGATTTTAGAGTCCCATCTCGGCTCAAGACCCATAAAAGCACCGATATTGTTCCCAATTGCTTGCATAATATCTTCCCTCTATAAGACAAGCATAAGGTTTGGTAAAATGGCCCAAAATTTGGTAGGGGACAAGACATCACAAGTAGGATCAAAGGATATAGACCACTCTTTCAACACAAATCCCGAATGACCCCAACCCCATGAGTGGATAAATATTACGTATGAACCAACCTATAGCAAGAGTATTAAAAGTTGCTAGATACCCCAACATTGGTATCTAGTTGCTCTCCAACCAAGCTTTGAGTATTGGTGGGAAAACAATTTTCCCACAAAATATGCCCACTGTAGTTTTGCCTAACAAATTGGAGATGTCACCCACAATAATTTCTTCCCTGACCACCATTCTTTTGTGCTCCCTATGAAACTTCCAACAATGATATTTTTTGGGACTTTTGGATTTTTGACCAGTGAATGAGGAGGCAAGAAAACTGTCTTCGCTACATTCAACTAGGGGATTATTCTTCTCCACCTTTATTACATGCAAATATGAACCAGGAAAACAACCTTTGAGACCCACCACCTTTTCCTTTGTTGCAAATCCATCCAAATGAATACTTTGGGTTTTGGCGGAGGAGCGAAGAATTGCCTCATTGAATGAGGATCCTTGAGAAAGATGATAAGCCTCGGGATGAAGATTGGAAAGTGGACACAACAACTCAAGGGATGTCAGATCTATGCCTATATTTAAACGTTGCATGCTTATTAACTCTTCACCTAATACGAAAATGTCTGCTGGTCCCTCTCCGTCAGAGATGAAATCTAATTCATCGTCCTCCATTTGTATTACAACCCTCAGGGTATAATACTGGAGTCATTTGATATCAAAATGCCATCGAAAAACTACATTGGGATTCAATCAAGTACTAGAAACCATGTGAATGGATCCAGGAAGATCTGACAACCTGATGTCATCTTCCAATACCCTTGACCTTGAGCCCCGTGCTAGTTCCAAAGCAATGCGTCATAAAAGTGAAACAAGAAAAAGGATTATCTGAAACAAAACCCGCCTAAACGAACTAGTAGGGCATTACATGCATGGGAAAACTTACTTGTGTCGTCGTATTCCACTGAGAACCAGAGCCGAACCCCCTTAGTTTTTGCATCGTACTTGCTACCATATCTTATTTTACTTTGTTTTATGTATATATAGAATAATATACACGATTATGTAAATAAAAAACTGTACCATAACAATGAGAGTTCATAAACAATACACATTCTTTCGAAGCCATGTTACAGATCGTCTCTAATAATCTCTTATGTTGGATACACTCAGTTGGATCTTCTTTGTATGTTAGCACCTATTAGAAGACATCCATGGATGAGTGTAAACTAATTCTTTAAATATAAATATAATAAATTTTAAGTAGGGTCGAAATCATTAGTATTCACAACATTTCCGATCAACCCTTTTATTCCTCGTAGTCGTGTCCTATGTATTGAATGGGTTCCATTTTTTCTTTTCTACAACAAAACAATTGAAAATTAGTATTTCTCGAGATAATTAAATTCGATATACATAAAATCCTACAAATATTGGTTTTCCCCACCAACATGTATTCGTTTTCCCTTCGTTTGTCCCTTGGAATTTGCATGACACGCCTTAACCAATACACATCATTAATTAAAACCTACAAATAATTCAAATATATTAGTTTTTTAATACAACTTAAAGAACTTTCCTTGTTCTCTTGTTGGGATGAGCTACCATCTCGATCATTGCAATAATTTGTTTTCCTTGAACTTATATCAACCATATTTTATAAAAAAAACTAGGAATCATTAAATATAAAAATTACAAAATGTTTGTTACAAAATAAGATTTCGGTGCGTATAATCAAATAGTACGCATTGGTGCGTTAAGAATATGTATGCACATCCACATATGATAATCGTGATCTTACGAATTTCAAAATGTTTTGTTTAAAAATTGTTATTGTTAGACGATTTATATTTATAAATCCTATTACATTTTATTATCGATCCGGGGTATGTAAACTTATGAGATGCAAACACTGTATGTGCAGGATGATATTCTACTCTAATAGAAAAGACTCCAAACTGTTAAGTAAACTCATAATCAAATGCAAATTAACTAACTATCTAGCAATACAAGAGTACATTGATCACTTGAATTGAAATTTACAGCAATTGCAGATTTATAAATTGTTGCAATCTTTCGCTCTTGATAGTCAGAGTGTTCATGCAACAATATGTTCAATTTGTTGAATACCAATTTGAGTCGATGCTCTTTTGTAACTAAGAATCAACTTGCATAAAAGGAAATACATTGTTCATGAAATCAAATTACAAAATTAAATGAAAACATATGAAATAAAAGACTACCATGATCTATTTGGAGTGAGCTCAATTCTCCCAAGAACAAGGTAGCAGACTGCTCTACAACATTGTAAACTAAATCAAGACATATTATTAGTAGAACTAAAGAATGACAAATTATGTGAAGAGAAATACCAAGAACTTTATTCTATTCCATCATAATCTAGACATATGCTCCAAGAGTCCTCCCCTTTGGAATGGAGAAGGAACTCTTAGTTATACATAATTTTTCTTCGAAACCAAGATAAACACTATTTAATTCGGATCCACAAATCTCTCTGGTTACACCATTTTTCTAAAGATTATCAGATCAAAGATATTTCCAAAATCTCTGATATATTTGATAAAAAATATTATCCAAGTCTTCAAGATTCTTATTTATCCAAGATGTTTGAATGATCATCCTAAATCCTCATCAAATCTTCAATGGTTGAAGAAGAAATTCAAATTTGGAACTAGGTGGTAAAAATAAGCATTGTTTCAAACTCCAAATGTACTTGTAATCATCAACAAACTCACCCAACTTTCAAAGATGAGTGAAAACATATTAATCATAATCTCGCTTAAAATACTAAAATAAATGCATTAGAAAACCTGGAACCTAATCCCACATATAAATATTAAAATGTTTTTAATACAAGGTTACTGACAAGCATAAAATGATTAAAAGTCAAGGAAAAGGTTGGTGAAAAAATGGCATTTTGGTGACCCAACAGTTATATTCGCGTGATGCTCTATAAATTAATTGAAGCACATGTGCCTTATTATTGTTTTATTGTGCACCATTGAACCCATAAACAAATTTAAAATAAGATGCTTTCGATATTAAGAAAATATTATTTTCAATTTAAACTCAATGGCATTGTTGATAGGAAAATGTGCACCAGGGCTCTACTTCTGTACAGTGCGTACTGCTAATTGTGGAAACATTTTTTAAAAAGAAAACTAATAGCGACAGGGTTTGGGATCCAATGCAATGAGTGGACCCATTGCAACATAAACCAAATGCTCCATATACAAGTAAAGAAACCTTATAACAATCTATTCCTTAAAAACAATTCTAGTTGTGAATTATAGAGAGGGAAACCAAGTGAAACATCAAGAAAGATATGGCTTCCAATATCGAATGTAACTAAAAAACCCTTTTATTTTTGTGAGAATGCACTGAAAATTGTTTGAATCAAATAGGGGAAAGATTGAGAAGATCAATAGAATGAAATCACATACTTGAAATTTGTCCTTTGCAAATTTGTATGTTAACTACGGTGATCCCTTACAAATTTGGCTCTTGAAAAAAATCTACCACTCCAAAGTCTTTGCTGGTAAATCTGTCTTGCAGAAATATCCCTTCTAAATTTTGGCAAAAGACTGAAATAATGATTAGGGTTTTCATTTATAAACACATACAATTAGAAAAAATGAAATTCTCACTCATTTTTGTTGTTGTATATTTTAGTTCATTGTTGATAAACGTGTGTGCTATTTTTTTTTAACTTACTTTTCTAGTGCTTTATACAATTGATAGCGCACCGATGCTATTTTTATGTAAAAATACACTGAAAAACAATTTAATTGACAAAGTACAAATACAAACCTCCACAATTAAATTTTTATAGAGCTTTTGCTTTTCAGAGGCAAAAACAGAGGTCACTCTTCGGTGCCTCTCATAATTTAGCGCATAGAATCGATTGTATTCCACTTCCTTAGCGATATAGCTCACATATCATATTTCATGGGTCGCTCAACTTTCTCCAAGATACTTTCCTCATACTTCTTGTAGCCATAATAATTGACATCAATTTACTTGTAAATATCATAACTAGACCTCATCTTCTTCGCCTCACAGGGCTTCTCAAATAACTCTTTGACATCAGGGAGGAATTATGGAACACTGAAGTATTTGTAACTGAGGGATGACACTGGACTCATCAACTTTGTTCCCTTCCAAGTTGGTCATCTTGGCCCCTACTTTGGCATAATTAAGACCATTAATCTCAAAGATCAAAGCTTGCCAATGCCCATTTTATCTAATCAACAAAAAAGGAACCTTGGTGGATGTCTTAATTATAATACTCTATCAACCTTAAGAATGACCTAAGGATCATATTGTATATTTAATAGAGGTTAAGAAATACATTTGAAAAAAATTGATGATCCATAAGCTTCCTCAACATACCGTATTGTTGAATACTAAGCAATGTCTTGACCTTGACCTGCTCCTCGTTGAGATCCTCACTCATGTATTTACTAAGAAGTTCCTCTTTCTTCTTATCCACAACCATGTGATCTATCTCTTTCTCATTTGGAAGGAGCACATGGGAAACAAACTCTTTCTCTCTCTGCTATTGGATTCCCTCGTCCTGATCTCGCTTTTATTCCACCACATCCTCCTCTTCCTCGAATATGATTGGCTTAACAACAATGACATGCTCACTCTTAACCATTTACCCAACTTCCCTCTTGATAGACTCAATCCTCTAGCACTCCCTCAATGCTTTGACCCACTTCTCCTCCTCTGTGGGCCACTTGAATTTCTCCAACATATCGTCCTCATCATCCCTATAGCCATAATAACAGGTTTCAATTTTCTTGTAAATGTCATACCTAGACCTCATCTTCTTTGCCTTAGGGGGCTTATCAAATAAATTTTTGACCTCGGGGAGGAATTGAGGAGCTCTTGAACAACAATTGTACAAGTGGGCCTATGAAATTCCTCCCTGATGTCAAAGATCTATTCGATAATCCCCCTGAGGTGAAGAAGATGAAGTCTAGGTATGAGAATTAAACGCATATTGACGTCAGATATTATGGCTACAAGGATGACGAGGACGATATCTTGAAGAAAGTCTAACAACCCGTAGAGGAGGAGATGTGGGCCAAAGAATTGAGGGAGTGATAGAGGATCAAGTCTATCAAGAGTGAGGCCATGTTGATGGTCAAGAGTGGAGAGGTTTTTTCCATTAAGCTGGTCCTATTCGAGGAAGAGGAGGACGTGGCAAAAGAAATGAGAGAGAAGGACACAAGAAACCAGAGTAGAGAGGGTCAGAGTTTATTTCCGATGTTCCCCTTCCAAATGAGAAAGAGATTGTGTTTAGAGTTGTATGGAGAAGAAGAAATAGGAGCTTCTTAGTATATACCAAGATTCCTTTTTTGTTGATCATGCAAAAAGGGCATGGGGAAGCTTGGATTGTAGAGCTTGGTGGTCCTAATTATACCAAAGTAGGGGCCAAGGTGACGAACTTGGAAGGGAACAGAGTTGATTTTCCTGGTGCCACCAGTAAGGGCCCCAATTAAAAATACTTAGGGGTTTCCAAATTCCTCCATGGTTTCAAAGAGATATTCGATAAGCCCCCTGAAGCAAAGAAATATATGAGGTCTAGGTATGAGATAATTTACAAGTGAATTGATGCCAGTTATTATGGATACATGAATGAAGAGGATGATATCTTGGAGAAATTTGAGTGGCTTGCTAAGGGGGTGGCAGAGGATCGATTATTCCATGAGCTAAATAAATTATGAGAGGCACTAAAGAGTGGACTCTATTTTTACCTTTGCATAAAGAAAAACCTCTACAAAATTTAATTACAAAGGTTTGAATTTGTAGTTTTTCAATTAAATTGTTTTTCTTCTAGCCTCCCACTCATGTACAAAGTTGTATGTGTTAACCTATTGCTGCTATTCCTAATCCTATGCTCATCATCGTCGTCTTTGATTCACATACAATTATTTTTAGGCACACACACACACACACACACACACACACATATAACAAATTGAAATTATAAAATACGCACACATATATAACCATTTTGTATTTATCAAAACTGAAATTATTTTTTGTTTGCAAAAACAATGTGGTAAAGTAACCGATGTGCCTTTAATACTTGATACATGTTGTCACTGGTGTGCTTTATCAAAATGAAAGCATTGTATATGATGCTCTATGTTATCTCGCACATCGATGCTAAATAATTAATTAAATTCACCGAAATGAATCGTTAAGGTGCATCGATATGTCAATTATTATACGTGCAATGCATTTATGTTCTTAGAATGCATCGATGGGATTTTTGTGATGACGGTGCCTTTTCTAAGGAAGAAGCACTGGTAATGCACAACCCCATCTTAGTGCACAACGATCAATGTTTAGCGGTGTGTTGTGTATTTATAAATGCATCGCTACTGATGCTTCCTATTAATTCATAGGATGCATTGTGGGCGATGCTTTCTGTAAATTCACAGGGCACACCACTCTCTAGGGCGAGCTAAACAATGCGAAGCATACTGCAAATATTTTTTTATAAATGAAAATATGCCAAATTTAAGGCCAGCTTTAAATTTTGATCTGAAGAAAATTAAAATAAGGAGGCAACAAACAATTTACATGGTTTCTTCTTGCCTGAGGAGGCATGGTTGGTCTGTAGAGGAAAAATGAAAATGTCAACATTTTTCCAAAATTGGAAAATGTATGGAATCTACAGGGGCATTGAAAAAGAAACATTGTAGAGCACTGCAAACAGGGCAGTCATAGAAGGAAGGTGAGCACCGATTCTTGTGTTAGAGGTTGGAAACACATAAATAAATGTAATAATGAAATTAGGTTTGGCAATTTTTATTTTATTTTATTTTACCCTTTCATTGTGCACCCTATAGTAAGACACACTGGTGCATTCTTTGTACTTGAACACATCGGTACACTTGTTTTATTTTACCATAAATCGGTGTGCCATACAAGGATGCACCAATGTGTTTTAGTATGAGTAACGCCCAATACGGATTTTTGGGTATATATTAAAAAAATCGAGGCTACAATACTAGTAAGGTTTATGATTTTTAAATTAAATTTTTTATTGAATAATCAATTGTTCTAACATGATCTGATTATATGCATTATTTATATGCACACTGGTGCTTAGGTTATCGTGAAGAACCACGATGCATTTTATTTTTTATAAAATAAAAAATGACATTTTAGCATATTATATTGATAATGGTTATCTATGCGCTTTATTTGTTAAGCACGAGGGCGTTATGTTTGTATACCTCCACCATAATTATATAAGGGATAAAGTTTTCGGGGAGGTTCCATAAAAACCTTCACTACAAGGTGCTTTCTTTGCAATGATCGACTCCGACTCATTTTCTCTATTACTAGTCTCTATACACCCTTTTAGTATCTTGTAGCTTGCAATCATTAGTGGATACTGATTTTTGTTGGACATTAGTTGAAACCGTTGAGCTTATGCAATATCCCTCATTGATGAAATTGCCTAAGTTGTTTACACATACCATAATTTACACGACATTGGTACTATGGAGGACCATGTTGTCTACATTGTAGTCTTAGTTGTCCTCTAAATGTACACTTCAACATAGATCCACTATGTATCTATTCTTGGCTTAGACATAGATCCACTATATATATGTTTATGTTTATGTAGGTTATTCTTTAATATCATAAGACTGGAGTTCCCCTTGGTCCTTTGAAACTCATCTATCTATTTGATAATTTATTTAATCCATCCATTACCATTCTGACCTCACACATTATTCTGATCTAGACACTAACCAACCTAAACCACCTTTCCCAACATAAATTGAGGATTTGAGGTTGGAAAATATTATCTTATCATACCTTTATGAGAGGCTAAGACAAAGCTTTGGATTATGTATCTTTTTCCCTTAAGAATTTCAAAATAAAATTTTTTCTACTAGTTGTACGTATATGTTGCCTATGGTTGTTTAGAGCCTTTCTTCATGTCTCCCCTTGGGCCAATAACCTAAGTTCTTGGTGATAGATTGAAATTTGAGAGAGATTTAGGTGGGAGAAACCCAGGCCCACGTGAATAACCTTTCTTCATTTCTTCTGTTCCCTTTTCCAACTTGATTTCTAGACTCACAATCACTTGGTTTTGGGATATGATTATCCCTCTTCCAGGTTTCAAGCTTGTCCCAATCTCCCTCAAATGTGATCTTAGTCCATTTTTGAGGTGATTTCTCTTGGTACAGACTGTATGGAAGGGTTGTGTCTTCAACCTCACACAACAAGCAACCAACTCGCGAGGCTAACCATGATTCATCATTGAATTTGCTATTCAAATGGTTGGTTGACACCAGAGATGGGTATAGGTTATAGGAAATGTGTTCTCCTAGTTCATTTGTGTTTAAGAGGATGGAGGTATTTGTGCAAGATGTGGATCATAACCCACAAGTAGCAAGGCAGTTCCCAAATTAATTGGTCATCTGTGTATACAAGTTTGGAGTTTGACCAACAATTTCATTAATAATGCATGTTGATAGATACAAAGGTGTTCATTTTCATTTACCTTGGTAGTGACTGCAAAAAGAGAGGTCTCGTGGCATTGGATGTACTCTTCATGCCTTCTCAAATCCCTCTTGAGTTCCAAAATTTCCATGTGCACTAAAATTTCACCCCTAATGCTGAACTATATTGCCAACCAAACCAAACTAAAGATGACAAGACCGACCTATAACTGTTTCCTTACTCTAAGTTGAAATGACCAAAACTACAGTATAATAGAGTTGTCTTCCCGTAGCTTATAAAATTCACTAGTTGGATAAGGAACCTACACTGGAAAATCCACAAAATATACAACACAAAGACTTAGGAGAGGAAAGCATGAAATTAAGGTCTAGCTAAGTCAAGGCCAACCGATTTCTTCTAAAAATTTCCTTGAAATATAATCAACACTAATTTTCTCGTGAAAGGAGGTCAGGCTCAAATAAGACACACCTAGGATTATGACCTAGATGAAGAGTTGTGAAATATTCTCAGAAAATATACTCAGAATGCCACAAGAGCCATGGAACCAGTAACAAAATACAAAGGCCACCTCTCTCCAAAAAATATTAAATAGCCCAAATGCTTGGAAAATTACTCACATGGTATCATCATGCCCATGAATGTCGATCGTTCTTGTCACCAACTCCATTTCTTCAATGCTGCAATATCCCACCATGCCTATGCGTTTCCATATTGGCACATTCCTTAACCAGGAGCAGAGTTCATGTTCACATGTGATATAGGGTGGTGGCCATCCTCAATGCTCTTGTCCCAAAACAATGGTGACAATTTTTTTGATACACTTGACATGAGGCTATGTGGATAATTAATGTGATGACAACCAAATAATTCATAACCATTGGTGGATGTTTCATAATAATTGACCCCCATCTTTTTCTAGCTCACCTACATGAATTTTAGTGGCTTTCTTGACCAATTGGTCCACCTCTACATTGAGCTCTCATTTTACATGCAAGAATGAGATTTTGTCTATTATTTTTACCTATTTGGTTGCTCGGGCTATCACTATGTCCAACTTGCTATCCAATGGTAATGATTTCCCAAGCATTGTCGTAATGACTATCATAGAATCTTCCATAACAACTAACAATTTGTTCTGAAATTCATTGGCCAAAACTTAGTCCTCTCAAAAGAGCATAAACCTTTACCACATTATTTGTGCTAACCCTAGTCCCCATGTCTTTGAAGCACCATCGAACAATAACATGAATGAATCATTGCCTTCGTCATTCATTGAATTCTTTATTCTCCAATCAAATTTACCATTTGGGATGACTAGATGAGATGGGAAAATTTGGCATAGCAATTAGGTTTGATGTTCCAAAAATTTTAATCCATTCCTCCTCATCTTTCTACATGGGCTACCCATCCACTAGGAATATGATCCCAAGACTAATATATTCCAATATCAACCCTTTGGCCTTAGCTGCTATTGCATTTGGGTTCACCAAATTCTAATCAAACACCACCTTGATTTGTGCCAACCATATCTTCTAGTAGAAATACTTTGGTAGAGCATTCCAAATCCTTTTAAGAGTGTTTACATTTCTTAATGAAACTACATAATATTTACTCCATTCTAAAAACATTTCCTTCCAGGAAGAAGGCAATCTCATACAATGGTTAAGACTATGAAAGGATGCTCTCTATGCTATCCTTGAATAGCAACATTCTAAGAGCATATGGATGATTGTTTCCTCAACCCTCTTGCAAAGGGTGCACTAGAATGGACCCTGTATTCCTCTTTATGTAGATTATCGAATGTCAACAATTTACCATGTACCAATGTCTTGCAAAAATAATTAATTTTTCGGAGACTATCCGAGTGCCAGATTTTGTTCCATATCATATATCTTTGAGGAAGAGAAAGAGTTTAGATTTTATTTGTATTCTTTTGAGTCTCCCTACCCCCTATTATCCCTAGAGTGAAGGTCCCACAATGCACATCCACTAAGGGCTATGAAAAAATTGGGAACTAAATGAAGGAGCTGCACTTGAGGGTTTCTAATGTTTTGGCCCACTCAATGACCTAAAGTCTTAGACCAAAGAGAAATGTTGAACAAGGAGGGGAGGCCTTGACCATCCACCCAAGGCTTTAGAGGCACGATTTCAGAGTTTTGAATTAGAGGATTTCTCCCCATGATACTATTACTCAGATCTAGATATCCTTTCCATTTCCTGGAATCCAGGTGCATCTAGATCGAATTATCAGAACTATTTCTTTCAAAAGATTCCATAATTGGGAGCCTCTTTGGTTCTCCTCTATAGAATCTATGCATCTTTTTCTATTTCCTCCGAAGTATTTTTTTCCATAATACTGTTTTCCACTAATTTACTATTCTTGAAATCAATATCCATATCAGTTTTGCACCCATTTCCAAGTTCATAAAGTATGGATTATTTATCCCTAATCCTCCTTTGTATTTTGGAGCCCTTATAGTCTTACAGTTGATCATGTGGAATTTTTTGGCATTGGATTTACCCCCTTCCCACATAAACTTCTAATCTCCCTACCAATTTTCTAGATGACTCTCGTAGGGGTTGAAATGGATTAACATTGATAAATTAGGAGAGTGGAAAGGACTACTTTGATGAGGGTCACTCTGCCTACATGATTAAGTCATTGGGATCCCCTTTGACTAAATTTGGATTTTATTTTTTTCGTTACACTTGACCTGAGTGAGGGGAATGGATGCCAAAGGTTATAGGTATGCCTAAATATTTGAAATAATACCAATTTATTGAACAAGTTGTAGAATTCTAGATATAGAATTTAATACCTAAGGACTCATATTCCAGCCTAACACTTCACATTTCTGATTGTTGGTCATGCCACCTAATGCCCTTGTGAAAAGATATAATACTTGTTTAAATCTTCTTAAAATTATTGTAGAAGCTCCTCCTAGTAGAAAGGTGTTATCAATGAATTGGGAGTGGTTCAAACTCTTGAATCTCACTATTCTAATGCTAGTGAGATTTTCAGTGATCCTTTTCACCTCCAACTTCCTGCTTAATGAGTCTACCATAATGATATAAAGATATGGGGAGAGAGGACAACCTTTTCTGAAGCCTCGGGTACCTTGAAAAAAAGAGGTTGTACTTCCATTGACCAAGGGAGAAATCCATAGTTCATTGATGCATGATGAAACCCATTTGAAAAATGAGGATCTGAAACCAAATTTATCCATCACTTCAAATAGGAAGGAGTTCCTTACTTGGTCAAATGCATTGGCCATATCTAGTTTGATTATCATTCTTTTTTCCTTGTTTTCCTTACTGGAATGGACAGATTCTTTCACAAACATGATATTATCCACAATTTTCCTGTTGTGCATGAATCCACCTTGATTTTCTAAGATAAGTTTTCTAAAGATTTCCTCATTCTGGTGGCTATTATCTTTGCTATGATTTTAGATGAGGAGTTTCATAGAGAGATAGGCTAGAACTATGAAAAGGAGCAAGGATTTACTTTTTTTTGGAATTAAGGCCAGTAAGGAAGAATTGGTGTTGCTCCCCATTTTGAAAAAATTATGAATGTACTGGAGCATTCTTTTCATATCAGATTCAACAAAAGTCCATTTTTTTTTGAAAAATGAAATCAAAAATCTGTCAGGCCCGGGGGGCTTTTCCAGGCTCTAGATTCCAAATGGCATTATAGATTTCACCTTCTTTAATTAGTTTCATCAAATATGCATTATCCTCTAGTGAAACAATAGTTGGGATACTTTCCAACAAGGCCGAGTCTACAAGGTCGATTCCACACTTCTTTGAGAAAAGGGAGGCTAAGTGAGTTCTGGCCACATCTTTCAATTCTTGGAAATTAGAGATATTTGATACATCATCTAGCACTATCTCTTTGACTTTATTTATTATTTCTCTAGCTCTTTTTTGCTTGTGAAAAGAGGTTGTGTTCCTATCCCCTAATTTCAGCCACAAGCTTCTAGACTTTAACCTCCATGTCTCCTTCTCAAATCTTATGGCATTTTGGAGCTTTGGTTGGATCATAGCCTCTGAAATTTGTAGATCACTGGTAATTTATTCAACCTCCATATTTGCTTGGGTGTCACTAAGCTTGGCTTTAAACAATTCCTTTTAATGATATGGAGAGGGGCATGAGGAATTTTCCCAGGCTTTTAACATTGCTTTAATAGATTTAATATTTTTCTCCCATATATAAACTAGGGAGCCTTCAATCCAGATTCTCCATGCTTCACTAACTAATCTTGGAAATTTAGTGTATTGGATCCAAAGTGGGTTATATTGAAATGGGAGGGACCCATAATCTAGTGAGATTTGAATGTGGAGGGTCATTGGCTTGTGGTCAAAGATGGCTAAAGGAATGATTCAAGATTTAACTAGATAATATTGAAAAGGAAGATCACTATGTATAAAAAATCTATCCAACCTTGTAGCTATGTGCTCAGGCCCTAGTCTCTTATTGATCCAAGTATATTTTTCCTTAGATGTCTTATTATCAATGAAATCCAAATCAACTATTATCTCCTCCATCTAGTTTCAAAACAGATCTTTGATGTTGATACCTCCTTTTTTCTCTCTCTTGTTTAGAAAAGAGAGAAAAGAGACGAATCACCTGCTAAAATACCATTTCTTGCATACTCTAAGTCTTGCAATGTTAGTAGCGACCTCCAATAATTCTCTTTTTCCATATATAATACGAGCATGTAAATGTTAACACATTAAATTTCTTACCAGACTGGAGACAAATGAATATATATAACAACCAGTGCTAAGTTTGATGTGTGAACCTCAGATGTAGGATAGAACTATTCCAAAGAATACGCAGCCCATCCAGAAGCTCCTCTCAATATTACCATTGTGCCTTCACCTTCTTACAAGTCTTCAAGGCTTCCAAAGCCTCCATTTTTGTCTATTGGAGTAGGATGATGGAGGGTTTTTATGATCTTATTAGGTCCCTAAGAGACGATTCTTTGTTTTTTCTACCCAATCCTCTACAGTTCCAAGAGATGATGATCATTATTTAGATTTTTGAATTCTTTATTTTTGCTACCCAATCCTCTACAGTTCCAAGAGATGATGATCATTATTTAGATTTTTGATTTCCACCTTTTGGTGGCCCACTACCACTTGGAGTCTTTGTTGAACTTATTTTGGGAGTAAGGGATTTGCCAATTGTGGTTTTTGTTCCCATCATTTCATTTCTGTTGGTTGCGTCCTCCATTTTTTTCCTTTATTGTTTTCCTACCAGGATTCTTTAATGTCTTTTCTTTTGGAATCTCCTCCTCTTCTCTGGTTGAGGGTTCTTCATTTCTTATACTTGTACCTTCTGAAAGATGTTGTAGATATAGAATGTTGTCAATCTCATCCAATCTATTTGATATATTATCCTCATATTTTAGGGGAGAAAACTCAGTGATCTAGACTAAACACATTTCCATAGTTGTTGTGGACAGTATCCCAGTTGTTGGAGTGATTATGAGGGTGGAATGGTCTCCTCCTGTGACAATATTTCAAATATATTCTACTACATCGATGGGTGTCCTTCCCCTTTCTGATTTTGGGACTTTGGTTGTCTAGTTGAGTGTGGACTATGGGGGTTTCCTTTGCCTAAAGGATTTCACCGGGGCTAGTTATATCTTGATAGAGCAGAAGGGCCATGTAGTGAAGCTTGAGTTTTTTCTTGCATGCTACTATTTGAACCCATTTTCCTCTTGACCATTTTCTATTGTTCCTTTGTTTGGTGCTGGTTGTGGGTGTTGGATATTCTTCATGCAATCCTTTGCAAAGTTCTTATACTCATGGCACGATTTGCATGATTTGTATGATTTTCATTTAAAGGGAAGATTTGTGTAGTCTAATGGTTTCTCATGTTTCCAAGATTAGAATTAGGAGAAACCACACTAGTGATACTACACTCACAATATATTATTGTTGAAGATAAGTTACATCATAATATAGGAATCCAATCTACTTAGGTGGTTACAACAAACAACAGGAAAACATGATCTACATTAAACACTAGGTAGAGTTTATCTCGGTAACTAACTAGTGCTCCATTATTTCCAAGTCTCCCCCTTAATGGAGAATGGATTAACTTCTACACCTAACATCTCCCTAAACAACTCAAACTTAATATTTCCAAGAGGCTTAGTGAAAATATCAACAATATTTTCACAAGTATTACAATACATAAGAGCTATTTCATTGGATTGCAACTTTTCCCTAATAAAATGAAACTAAGTGTAGAAATTTTAATACAAATTATGTATTGCCTAGATTATCCTGATCTAACAATTATATTCCACTGTTAAATACATAATCGCTTCTACTAATATTCTTGCGGAATTTAAAACACGATCGCCAATTGCAATATCAAGAAGAGAGATCAATCATACATAACACATATGTTTTACCGGAAAAGCATAAAGCTAAAAACCCCACTATCATATATTATGTATATATCATGGATCATGAAACAATATCATACAAAACTCTAATCCAAGAGCTCTCAGTACAATATACACTTGTCTCACACTGTCATACAAAAATTGGCAAATGCATGTGCCAATTTACTGCCTCCAGACAACCTGCCTCCTCTACGCAATACCTGTTAATGGAAATCCCTGCAATGAATTGAATCCCTCTTGCCTAGGATGCACATTCCTCATGGGCACATCCAATGTGTGTGTGGTTGCATGAGTGCACTCACTAATGTCACAATTGATAGTCAAACTGTCCCTTTCATCTGTTATCTCAACTGGGTCTCCACTGGATCTGACATGCATGTAGTTAACAATGGTAAATATTCAACTGCATGTGAGATCACTCATTGTGAATTAATTAATAATTAATTCACCGATCTCTCACTAGTGTAAGTTCAGTTACAACTAGTACAACTGAGATTAACTCACTTAACTGAGTTAAACTTCTTCACAACTCACATAAATACACATCCAACTCTGTTACGACTTCAAATCACTCAGTTACAACTAATTCGACTTGCATGTCCCACCAGTCAACATTTGAACTCGAATTTCCTATATATAACTGATTTTCCACTTCAGTTAACTATTTCCAAGTGCTCATCGAGAATAGATTAATATTTATTGTCCAACTATTATTAAGGGATAATAATAGTCTACATACATCTATAAATAGAATTCGCTCACCATCTATAAATAGACATCATATATAAATAGAATTTGCTCATCATCTAAAAATAGACTTCCACCTAAAAATTGCCTGAGGCTCCATCCTAGTGTAGGTGCATAATTTTCACTAGTATCTTCTTGTTGAATCTCAACACTCCCTCTCAACAAGAAAGAGATTATCTTTCACCCCGATCTTGTCTCTATGGTATTCAAATTTTCTCCTGGTGAGCGCTTTCGTCAGAATGTCTGCATCCTGATCTTCCATAGGAATGTATTGAAGCAACATGATCTTCTGCTGCACACAATCTCTGATATGATGATCCGAATATCTATATGCTTATATATATCATGAAACACATGATTAATTGAGAGTTTAATGCAACTCTGATTATCACAATGAATTACTGTCGGATCTAAATGAGAACCAAACAAACCAACCAAGATATTTCTCATCCAGATAGCCTCACATGCAGCTTGAATCGCTGCCATGTATTCCGCCTCCGCTAAAATGAGTGCCAGGGATCTCTGCTTCCTGCTGTACCAAGAAACAACTATAGATCCGATACTAAAGATCCCCCCCGATGTGCTTTTTTTGTCCATTGGGCTGCCCACCCAATCTGCATCCGTGAAGCCATGCAACTTCACCTCATCCGTCTGTATGTACCATAAGACATACTCAGATGTGCCCCTCAGGTATCTCAAGACATTCTTACCTGCCTTCCAAAAGATCTTGGTAGGCTTAACCATCACTTGACTCAGCTGGTTAACTGCATAGAAAATGTTCAGTCTCGTGTTCACTAGATACATTAGCGAACCCACTAACTGTCGATAGACAGTAGCATCCACTACCTCTCCAGAATTAGCATCCTCTTTCCTCCAGTTTCCTGGAAGAGGATTATCCATGGGTTTTCATCCCTCCATGTGAAACTTACCCAATATCTCCCTTACATACTTTCCTCGAGACACAAAAAGTTCACCATCTCGCTGCCATATTTCCAATCCAAGGAAATAATGAAGAAGGCCCATATCCTTCATCTTGAACTCCTTTGCAAAGTCCTCCTTGCATGAGTGTATCAACTGCTCATCACCAGTCAGTATTAAATCATCAACATAAAGAACAATGATTAAAAGATTACCCTTGTAGATCCATCTCGAACATACCACTGATTTGTCAACTGGTCTTGGGACAATTTCCCATGCACTGTTTTTGACAATGGAGTCATACTCCTCCACCATTGCATCAACCCAAGTGGGATCCTGCACTTCTTCTTGAAAGGAATACAGTTTAGTCACAATACATTTTCTCATCAGAGCCATGTATCTAGTAAATTGATCAAGACACTGTTTCTATCTGCGCTGTGAAGTAGGGGATCCTACATTCTATGCAACATCTAGTCTCAATCAATCAGCTTCCATGGTGTGCTTTCTACCATTTCTTATGGATGGATCTCCATGAGTGGCTTCCTCCAATCCATGAACCTCTTCATGTGGCTGATCCACATGTTGTGACTTTTTTTTGGGAACCAACAATTCCTCCTCTGCATGCAAGTCTAGCTCCCTCTCAAGCGACAACCGCATGGCTTTCCCCTCATTGAATTTTATATCCCGTCGCATAACAATCATATTAATGTTAGGAAAATACACATAATAATTATAGGGTGTTTCTGTGTACCCCACAAATATCCCAACTTTAGCAGTCGACTCCAGCTTCTTCCTGACATTCTTGGTCACATGCACATAAAAAGATGAGCCAAAAATCTTAAAATGAGAAACATCAGGTTTCTTACCAGTGAAATATTCTTCAGGTGTACTCATTCCAAGTACTCTATGAGGACAACGATTTTTCACATAAACCGCAGTGTTGCATGCTTTCATCCACAAATGCATTGGTAGGCCTTGATCATGCAACATCCCTCATGCTGCACCCACGATCGTTCTGTTCTTCCTCTTCATGACCCCATTTTGCTGTGGGTCATGAGGCACTATGAATTCTCTTCGAATTCCTTCTTTGCTGCAGAAGTATTTGAATTTGTTAGAGATGTATTCTCCACCATTATCACTCCTCAGAGCCTTCACTTTCTTCCCTGAGTCTTTCACCACCAATGCTTTAAAATCATAGAAATTTGAGAATGTTTGATCCTTCATTTGCATGAAGAAGATCCAACATTTAGGAGAAAATTCATCAACAAAAATAACATATACTTATGTTTTGTTGTTGAAGAAACCGAGAATGGTCCACACACGTCTGTGTGAATTCTCTCCAGGATCACCGAAGCATGGTTCTCCTTTTCATGAAAGGTGGACTTTACATACTTCCCCATGGTGAAACCCTTGCACTGATCTAATTGAGAAAGTGTTCCTGTTGGATGTCCAGTAGATATTTGCTGCATGATTTTCAAGGCTCCATGATGAATATGGCCCAATCGCCTGTGCCATAATTTGCCCTCATACCGGCTCAACACTTTTTCTGCCTTGCCCATCATGGAAGCACAACCATCTACCTCCAGCTTGTAGATATTCTTAACTCGAATCCCTATCTTCTTGACTTGAACCGTTGTTTTATGTCATAGGAAAGATTTTCCATCACTGAAAACAACGTCATAGCCTCTGTCCTCCAACATTGCGACTGAGACTAAGTTTTTCTTCAGACTTGGAACATGCATAACATCTTTCAATTGTAATGGTTTACCTGACTCCCTCTAAAAGGTAATGGTACCAATGCCAGTCTCACTGTATTGTCCATCCTCTCCCATCTCTATATGCATTTTGAGATCTCTCTCCTCTAAGTCACTGAAAATATCCTTATCTCCCGTCATGTGGAAGGAAGCACCACTATCCAAATACCACATTGATCCCAATGCACTTGACGCCATGCATGTGATCAAGGAGAAGTCAAGTTCAAATTGCGAGGCAAGGGCCTCACCAGCTACAGCTCCAACAACCTTCTTGTTCTTCTTCTTTTGCGGACAATTAGTAGCGATATGCCCATGTTCATGACAGTGAAAACAGTTCACTTTGGACAAATCCAGATTCTTTCCTTTAGAGTCGGATTTTGAATGGAATTTATTCCCCTTTCCTTTCCTTGCCTTGGTAGCCAAAGAAAAATACTCTTCATCATCATGCTCTGATGAAGAGCCATCTCTGGTGTTCCTCCTAAACTCCTCCTGCACTAGATCCGACCATAGTCGTTCCCAAGCTGGCAATTTTCCCCTTCCATTAACAGATTCTTGATAACTATGCTAACTCTTGGGAAGTCATAGGAGAGCCAAGCTCACCAAATCATCATCAACGATTGTTATTCCCACACTCCCTAGCTCATCCTGACATTGGACAAACTTCATGATATATTTTGGAATGGATTCGCCCTTCTCCATCTTGATCTTCTTGAGTTTATTTTTGAGCGCCAATTTTTTATGGTCACTGCTTTTTTGGAATAGATCCATCAAAGTCTTCCACATTGCATCTGGTGTGACTTTCCCATGGAGGCTTGAGACAATTTGGTCTCGTACTCCCTCCAACAGGATCCTTCTCGCCTTTTCCACTTTCTTTTTCCGTGCATCAAGATTTGCAGTGTCTGCAGCATCTGGCTTAGGAACATCTTTGTCAATGAATTTCTTCAAGCCATTGTCTTCGAGTACTGCCTCCATCCTGTCCTTCCAATAAATCTAGTTCGAGTTTCCCTTGAGTGCATACTCTAACCTCAAGCCATTGAAATCCATTTCGATCTTGAATCAGCTGTAGCACCAAGAAAGTCTTTCTGCAAATTCGAATTCTATCCCGTCACAAACTCAGCTTCTGCAATATCCTATGCTCTGATACCATGTAGAAATTTTAATACAAATTATGTATTGCCTGGATTCTCCTGATCTAACAATTATATGCCACTGTTAAATAAATAATCACTTCTACTAATATTCTTGTGGAATTTAAAACACGATTGCCAATTACAATATCAAGAAGAGAGATCAATCATACATAACACAGACGTTTTACCGGGAAAGAATAAAGCTAAAAAATCCACTATCATATATTATGTATATATCATGGATCATGAAATAATATCATACAAAACTCTAATCCAAGAGATCTCAGTACAATATACAATCGTCTCACACTGTCATACAAAAATTGGCAAATGCATGTGCCAATTTACTACCTCCAGACAACCTGCCTCCTTTGTGCAATACCTGCTAATGGAAATCCATGCAATGAATTGAATCCTTCTTTCCTAGGCTGCACATTCCTCATGGGCACATCCAATGTGTGTGTGGTTGCATGAGTGCACTCACTAATGTCACAATTGATAGTCAAACTGTCCCTTTCACATGTTATCTCAACTGGGTCTCCACTGGATCTGACATGCATGTAGTTAATAGTGGTAAATCTTCAGTTGCATGTGAGATCACTGATTGTGAATTAATTAATAATTAATTCACCGATCTCTCACTAGTGTAATTTCAGTTACAACTAGTACAACTGAGCTTAACTCACTTAACTAAGTTAAACTTCTTCACAACTCACATAACTACACATCCAACTCTGTTACAACTAATTTGACTTGCATGTCCCACCAGTCAACCTTTGAACTCGAATTTCCTATAGCTAACTGATTTTCCACTTCAGTTAACTATTTCCAAGTGCTCATTGAGAATATATTAATATTTATTGTCCAACTATTATTAAGGGATAATAATAGTCGACATACATCTATAAATAGGATTCACTCACCATCTATAAATAGAATTCATCTATAAATAGAATTTTCTCATCATCTAAAAATAGACTTCCACCTAAAAATAGCCCGAGGCTCCATCCTAGTGTAGGTGCATAATTTTCACTAGTATCTTCCTGTTGAATCTCAACACTGAGCATCAACATGCTTTGTCCTTGCATGATAAATAGGATTATTCGCCATCTTGATTTTTCTTTGATTATCACATTTGATCATTGTAGGTTCCTTTTGTTCTTCTCCAACATCTTGAAGAAGTCTTCTCAACCAAAAAACTTCACAAGTTGCCGCACACAAGGCTTTATATTCTGCTTCAGTAGAAGACATAGATACAATAGGCTGCTTTTTACTTCTCCATGAGAAAATCCTAGATCCAATGCCAAACACATATCCAGTGGTTGATCTTCGATCACACGGATTGCTAGCCCAATCAAAATCTGAGTAACTTGTCAACTCAACATCAGATGCATCAGTATATTTAATACCATAATCAAGTGTTCCTTTTAGATACCTAAGTACTGCCTTTGCTACATTCCAATGGCTTTCTTGAGGTTTCATCGTAAACTGACTTAACACACTCACATAATATGCAATATCAGGTCTGGTTGTGGTGAGATAATTCAAACTCCCCACCATCTGTCTATACATAGTGCCATTCACCTCCTTCGTACCATCATCATAAGAAAGTTTCACATTCTGCTGCATGGGAATAATAGAATATTTACATTGATCCATTTTAAATATCTTAAGTACTTCTCTGACATACTTACTCTGACAAACAAAAGTTTGGCCTGCATTTCTCCAAAATTCAATACCTAGGCAATAATGTAACTCACCAAGATCTTTCATTTCAAAAACTTGTGACATCTGCTCCTTGATTTCATCAATTAATTTCCCTGCATTTCCTGTAATTATTAAATCATCAACATATAATGAAATCAATACTATATACCCCTGCTCATCAAATTTGGTATACAGATTTGGATCACTCTTACTCCTCATAAAACCCTATTGAATAAAGAAATAGTCTATCTTCTCATACCATGACCTAGGTGCCTGTTTTAGTGCATACAATGCTTTCTTTAACTTACACACTAAGTGTTCTTGCCCATGTTCCACAAACCCTTCAGGTTGAGTAAGGTAAACCTCCTCCTTTAACTCACCATTCAAAAATGCAAATTTAACATCTAATTGGTGTAGCTTCCAATGGTACTTTGTAGCTAAAGCAATTAACAATCTTATTATTATGGATCCTGCCAATGGGGGTGTGACTTGAAGATCTTCATCAGACAACTCAACTTGCCGATTCTCTAAATAACTATTGATGAAATTGACCCCCAAGGCTTTGTAATTAGATTCAACCAACAACCTATCTAAACCTTGGCCTTTAACCAATTTGGTGGGATTTATTTTAAGATCAAATTCAAGGATCTTGGAAATCCACTTGCTCCTTCTTCCATCTATGTCAAGCTGAATGAGGATCTCCTTCACAGAATTTGAAGGGACATATGCAATGACTTTTGAATGTATCACATAAACTCTGAAAGCTTTGAAAGATTTAATTAAAGCATAGGCCTGTTTTCCCATGACGTCATACTTTATTTCAGCATCTCTCAGTGCCCTACTGAAAAAGGAAATGGGATTCTCTAACCCTTCAACATTATTTTGCAATAAAACAACTGCTACTGTGTCAAATGAAGAAAAATAGAGAATAAGAAACTCCTTGGAGTAGTCAGGACTGATAAGCACAGGTGCTTCAGTCAAGGCCTTCTTTATCTAATTGAAAGAATTACAATCTTCAGAAGTCCACTTGATCTAATTTGCCTTCAAGATGGCTGTGATAAAGTTTACCAACTCAACAAAATTTGAAACAAACCTTCTCAGAAAATTAATTTTCCCCAAGAAAGACTGAACTTCTTTCTTGGATCTAGGGAGTGACAATGTTTGGATAGCTTCCACCCTGCTTGAATCAATCCTTACTCCCTCAGCTGACACAATGTGCCTCAATAATTTCCCTTCTTTCATGGAAAATAATGATTTTTTTGGATTTAGAGAGAGGCCAAATCTTCTACATTTCAAGAAGTCTCTTTTCAGATGATCATAATGTTCTTTATCAGATTGTGAGAACATTGTTATGTCATCCAAATAAATGACTACACATTTTTTCTTCTCTCCAATAAAAGCTATGTCCATGGCTCGCTAAAAGGTTTCTCCTGCATTCATCAATCCAAAGGGCATATTAGCACAGATGAATGTACCCCAAGGAGTGGTGAAGGTTGTCTTCTCTCTGTCTTCAGACAAGACAAAGACTTTATTGTAGCCAGAAAATCCATCAATCATAGACATTTTGGATGCCCCTGTCACCCTCTGTAATATGTGTTCCATCTTGGGCAAGGGGTAATTGTCTTTCTTAGAGCTTCTGTTCAGATTTTAGAAATCCACACAAAGTTTGATTTATCCATTTTTCTTTCTCACTGGGACCAAGTTGGCCACCGATTTAGAATACATCAAAGAAATGATAATCTGGGCATCCAAAATCTTTTTAACTTCTTTCTCCATAATAGGCAACAACATAGGATTTATTTGTCTCAACTTCTGCCTAAATGGCTTGGACTCTTCCTTCAATGGGATCTTGTGCTCAATGATATTTGTGTCATATGTCCTGAGATCTTCATATGTCCAGGAAAACACATCAACGAACTCTTTCAACATCTCATCATATTCGACCCTTTTCTCTCTTGACAAGCTGCTTGACAACTTGACAAATTTGGGATCTTTCTCTGTACCAATATTGTACTCAGTTATATTAGCATCATCAACTAAGCCTTTAACCTTTACTGCCACATCATTCCCATTGAACAACCTTTCTAAAGGAACTAGTCCCTTCAAAATGTGGTTGCTAGGCAGTTGAACAATATGGTGATTAGCAATTTTATTTAAAAATACATCAGCGTGAGGACTACTTTCAGAATCATGATCCTGATCAATATGTAAAATTAGGACTAAAATTAACTTACCAAATCATGACACCAGAGGCCAAAGAGAGGCGTACAAAGCCACCCAAATTTCTAAACACCGACCAAGAGAAGCCCCCCCACACGTCTTTGCAGGCAAAACTGAATACGTAGCCCATCTGAGCGACCACAATGATCCACAACGATACATCCAACGCAAAGGCAACTCCAGGCAGACCCCATCCCACCTTGAATATCAAAATCCAACTCATCAACATGTGCACCACCAACGCACACCCAACAATGATTGCCATCACCATCACTTTTATCTGCGCCTATAGAAGCTTGGCGAGTGGGAAAACTATGGCGTAAGCGAAGAGCCGGGGGAGTATCCATAGAGAAAACATCCCTGTCATCTTCGCTATACCCTCCTGCTTCCCGATCACCAACAAGAGAGGAGTGACGAAGATATAAAGCAAACTCATAATGAGAGCACTGCAGAGGAGAATAATCCAGGAGCACTACATATACAATCCTAGAGTTGTGGGAGCATCCACAGAAAAAAATGCCCCTTCCATGTTCGCTATATCCTCATGCTTCCTTATCAACAGTAGGAGAGGAGTGGCGAAGATATAAAGCAAAATCGTAATGAGGGCGGTGTAGAGGAGAATAATCCAGGAGCCCTGCATATACAATCCTAGAGATGGGGGAGCATCCATAGAGAAAATTTCCCTGCCATCTTCACTATATCCTCCTGTTGCCCGATCACCAGTAGGAGAGGAGTGGTGAAGATATAAAGCAAACTCATAATTAGGGTGGAGTAGAGGAGAATAATCCATGAGTGCTGCATATACAATCCTAGCATATCAAGTCTTCCTGCTCCATCAGATTGTCCACAGAGTGTTTTGAGCGCACTCCCCATTCCCATCTACCAGCAAACGGATCGTGAGCATCCTCATTTCCATGAATCGATCCAATACAACTATGCATGGTGCTCAGTACAAGAAGAGAACTATGAGAACCATGTAGGGTGCTCAATACAACAAGGCTGACAACCACACTTTTAGATCGCTTACACCGTATATTGACGCTGTTATTTTGCATGGTCATGGAGAAATAAATACATACTCTGTAATTATTGTAGTGACGATTTCTTCTAAGACATTTATGGTGAGATGTAGGATTTTGCTAGATATCTTGAATTTTGATCAACGTACAAAAGAGACTTTGGTTGAGCACTTTTGATCGTGAAGATGAGGCTGCAATATCATATGACAGGGCCGACCTCAATCTTAGAAGCACCCAACACCAAGGCCTCATGAAGATTCTCAGCCATGACAACAACAAGTAAATCAGATTCCAGAACATGTACAACAAGCATGAGATACTAGATATGATCAAATATCATTCCTACAAATATGATTTAAAGAGGTTTATGGATTTAGAGGATCGATTAGGATATGGAAGGATATGGTAACCTTACATAAATTACAAACGATTTCCAACTAAAGGATATAGAGACTGATTGAGTTGCGACCCAATGCATCATTTATTATGAAAGCAATTACTTCAATAAATAAAACAAATTAGGCTATGACCACACTGAAGTGGCATGAATCAGGAATCGTAAGGCTATGACCAAAAGAAATCTATTCAAATTAATAAGTAACAATAGTTTGAGAACATACCTTGTACATTCTCCAAATCCACTTAACCTGACAATAGGAATCGTCGTCCAACTGAAACCTTCTAATTCCGTGGCCTTCATCTCCTTGAATTTCTCCCTTCATTTAAATTGTCGTTGTGTATATTTTTTGTAATCGCCTTACACAACAAAATTAAATTTACCTCCTCCAGGATCCACCCTCCTGTAATCTGAGGCCAAGGCCGAGAGTTCCTGGGATCCTCCTTGTAATACGAGGCCAAGGTTGAGAGTTCCTGGGACCCTCCCACATGGATGGAGGCATCCTTTCAATTTGCTTCCATGACGAGGAGGAAGACGCAGAAGGGGGATTTAAACCTAAACTGACATTCACCTTCTCAAGCTCCCAAATAATAACCTTCATCGCAATATTTCCAGCAACAAGGTTTATGAGTCCTGCTACAAGAATCTGTTACCCACAGGTACGCAGGTAAAGCGATATTTCACAACAAGGCGCATCAACGATATTTCACAACCAGACACATCAGGCAATGCCACAAAATTGGAAGTCCCGTCTCGGATGCTGGTCCTCCATAATGTGTCTCTGTTGGGTCGGTCCTGCATAATGTGTCTCTGATGGGTTGATCCTTTTGCGATACTTAGGAATAACGCTTGAGTACTCAGATACAGGCAATCCAAATGAATTTTAGTCATTATACCCATAACAAACTTCGTAACAAAATTTTCCAGGAATATTTAAAATTAAAATTAGAGTCGGAATATCAACATTTCGCTGTCATAACAAGATTGCAGCGAACGGCGAAAATATTACCTAATGAACTTTGTGTATAACTAATGTATTAGTGAATTCATGTATACCTAATGTATTATTGAATTCATGTATACCTAATGTATTAATTCACTGGTGACAAGGTTGTTAGGAGATCCACACAAGTGATGATCTGCATGTAAATTTCATATTCATAAACAATTAACTAATGTTTGTCTAAGCGTTACTTAATTAGACTTGATATTGTTACAGGGTCAAGACTTTCTTTTCCATCGTGTTTTATTCTTTCACTTAGTACCTAAGTGAGGGTCACTTCGCTTTTTATATTCAACCCTTATAAAAACAAAATTGAAAATAAACACTTTCAAAAGTAAAATTATTTTACGTAAGTAACAATTACTTATTTCCAATTTTTTATTAAAACAATTTATTAAAGGGAAGGATATTTGAGCATATGTAAATTTTCCATACGTCATGTCCTTTGGAACCTCCTTCTTAGATGGATCAAATAGATATGATATATTAAATTAATATAATATTAATATCATAATTTGCAAAAACCATGTACTCAAAACAAAACAAACACAAAGGTTGGTTTAAAATAATTTTTTTTTTGTTTGTTAATTTGTGCAGGACCTGCGATTAACCTGTGGCTTGAGAAACCGCGACTCAGGGGCATCTAAGCCGTCAAAATCACCCGGGGATCGCACCCGGCCTGAGCCACACCAACCCTTAACATGGTTGGATTTTTTGTCCCCGTAGGTTTCGAACCGGTGAC
>JASDQU010103096.1:74810-94401 GCA_032191745.1 Picea mariana | reverse complement strand
GAAACCGCGACTCAGGGGCATCTAAGCCGTCAAAATCACCCGGGGATCGCACCCGGCCTGAGCCACACCAACCCTTAACATGGTTGGATTTTTTGTCCCCGTAGGTTTCGAACCGGTGACTTTAACATCACAGAGTGGCTTAACAACACACTCTGTCACCGACTGTCCTACACCTTGGGGACAAGGTTGGTTTAAAATATTATAACCAGTATTAATTTAAGATTAAAATAAAGAGAAAGGGACCTATAAAGCTACTCAAATAAAACATAACCATTAGCTTTTATTCATTTAAATTGAATTTGATCAATTTCATATTTTAAAATTTAAATATAACAAGGGAAATAGTTGCAAAGCAGCTTATGTTTATGTTGTTTTGTCACGTTGATAATATATTTTCATAAATAACAGAACCAATAACTTTATTTTCAATTATTAATTTATGAAATTTTGTCAAATTTTTATAGAAACTGGCATAATATGCAAAGGTAAGAGTTATGCCGCCACTCTTTAGCTAGATTATTTTATAAGAGTGAGATTAATTTTTTTTAAGTTGGAATCACATATAGTCTCCTAGATTAGGACCATGCTTAATGACTTAAATATTGTTTATTTACACGAATTTAAAAGTGGCTGGTGTCTTATTGAAAATGATTTTATACATGAGTTGACTCTACCCTGGGATTATCACCATCCCTAGGATTATAACTATCCTATTCTCTCCTAAGTTGGAAATAGTTATTATTTGATGGAGATATACCTTGTTAAATGGTTGGTTTTGACTCTATTTAGTTTGAATTGTTATTACTTGGGTTAACTAATATTTACATTTAATAAAAATCACAATTTTTTTTTTTTTAAAGTAAATAGTTGATGAATTATTTAGAGGTTTTCTAACTTGTCTATAAAAATTTAAATAAAATAAAATAATAAAAAAAAGGTTAGATTTAGAATTTATGCAAAAATTCTTTAAGAAATATTTAAATATACATAGAATTTATGCAAACACTAATTCATCCCAGAAGGTTCACACAGGTATTTCATTTTTCGCTCTATCTAGAAGCAGGTCAGATACCCGTGGAAAACTTGAACTTGGTATTGAATTTTGTATTCGGGCTACTTGTGCAGTGTTCTAGATGACATACAAATTATTAATAAACTTATCTAATCAACATGACACAATCTCGGTACATAGGAATGATTGAATATCTAACCAAACACAATCTCGCTACATAGGAATGATTGAATATTTAACTAAGCTTCAGCTTTCTTTCAAACTGAAATGGGTTTTATCACTTATACACTAGACTAAGAAAGAAAAAGCAGAGCCCACTGATAACCTTTGACATTATAATTATGGGTCCTTTTTCATGGTTTTTTTTTATGGGAATGTTGAGAATATTTAAACTTTGAGATAGTGAAAATTATAATCAATGAGATCTATATATTCGTCACTTGGTATAGTTGAATTCATGGGGCACATAAAGCGAAAATGATTATCTAATGTCTTCAAATATTTTCGAGAAACAATTGACTCGACGTAAGACAATAATTGTAAAATTAGGACTTAAATTAACTTACCAGAGCATGACACTAGATGCTAAAGAGAGGCGTACAAAGCCACCCAAATTGCTAAACACTGACCAAGAGAAGCCTGCCCACGCATCTTTGAAGGCACGACTGAATACATAGCCCATCTGAGCGACCACGATGATCCACCATGATACATCCAGCGCCAAGGCAACTCCAGGAAGACCCCATCCCACCTTGAATATCAAAATCTAGCTCATCAACAAGTGCACCACCAATGCACACCCAAAAATGATTGCCATCACCATCAATTTTCTTTGCGCTTGCAGAAACTTGGCGAGTGGGAAAACCATGGCGTAAGAGAAGATATGGGACAGCATCCACAGAGAAAACCTCTCTGCCATCTTCTCTATACTCTCTTGCTGGCCGATCACCAACAGGAAAGGAGTGGCGAAGATATAAAGAAAACTCATAATGAGGGAGGTGTAGAAGAGAATAATCCAGAAGCGTTGCATACACAATCCTAGAGCTGGAGGAGCATCAACAAAGAAAACGTCCCTGCCATCTTCACTATATCCTCTTGTTGCCCGATCACCAACAGAAGAGGAATGGAAAAGATATAAAGCAAACTCATAATGAGTGCGGTGTAGAGGAGAATAATCCAGGAGCACTGCATATACAATCCTAGAGCTGGGGGAGCATCCAAAGAGTAAACGTCCCTTCCATCTTCGTTATATCCTTCTGTTGCCCGATCACTAGCAGGAGAGGAGTGGCGAAGATATAAAGAAAAATCATAATGAGGGCGGTGCAGAGGAGAATAATCCAGGAGCGCTGCATATACAATCCTAGCATATCAAGTCTTCCCGCTCCAATGGATTGCTTGCAGAGCGTTTCGAGCACACTCCCCATTACCATTTGCCAACAAATGGATCGCAAGCATCCTCGTTTCCATGAATCAATCCAATACAACTATGCATGGTGCTCAGTACAAGAAGAGAACTATGAGAAATATGCAGGGTGCTTAGTACAATAAGGCTGGAAACCACACTTTTAGATCGCTTACGTCGTATATTGAAGTTGTTACTTTGCATGGTCATGGAGAATATTGGTATCAAAGAAATACATACTTTGTAATTATTGTTGTGACGATTTCATCTAAGACATTTATGGTGAGTTGTAGGATTTTGCTAGATATCATGAATTTTGATCTATGTATAAAAGAGACTTTGGTTGAGCACTTTTGATCGTGAAGATGAAGCTGCAATGTCATATGACAGGGCCGACCTCAATCTCAGAAGAACCCAACACCAAGGCCCCATGAACATTCACAGCCATGAAAACATCAAGGAAATTAGATTCCAGAACATGTACAACAAGCAGGAGATACTAGATATGATCAAAGATCATTCCTACAAATACGATTTAAGAGGTTTATGGATTTAGAGGACCGATTAGGATATGAAAGGATATGGTAACCTTACATAAATGACAAATGATTTCCAACTGAAGGAGCTAGAGCCTGACTAAGTTGCGACCCAATGCATCATTTATTATGAAAGCAATTACTTCAATAAACAAAACAAATTAGGCTATGACCAAACCGAAGCTGTGTGAATTGAGAATCATAAGGATATGACCAAAATAAATCTATTCAAATTAATAAGTAACAACAGATTGAGAACATACCTTGTACATTCTCCAAATCCACTTAATCTCACAACGAGAATCGTCTCCCAGATGAAACGTGCTAATTCCATGGCCTTCATCTCCTTGAATTTTTCCCTTCATTTAAACTGTCATTGTGTATATTCTCTGTAATCACCTTACACAACAAAATTAAATCTACCTCCTCCAGGCTCCACCCTCCTGTAATCTGAGGCCAAGGCTGAGAGTTCCTGGGATCCTCCCTGTAATCCGAGGCCAAGGTCGAGAGTTCCTGGGACCCTCCCACATGGATGGAGGAATCCTTTCAATATAATTCCATGACGAGGAGGAAGAAGCAGAAGGGGAATTTAAACCTAAACCAACATTCACCTTCTCAAGTTTCCAAGTAATAACTTTCATCCCAACATTTTCAGCAACAAGGTTTATGAGCCCTTCTACAAGAATCCGCGACCCACAGGAACGCAGGTAAGGTGATATTTCACAACCAGGCACATCAACGATATTTCAAAACGAGACACATCAAGCAATGCCACAAAATTGGAAGTCTCGTCTCGGATGCCGATCCACCATAATGTGTCTTTGTTGGGCTGGTCCTGCATAATGTGTCTCTATTGGGCCGATCCTTTTGCGATAATTAGGAATATAAGCATTTCACTGTCATAACAAGATCGTGACGAACGATGAAAATATTACCTAATGAACTTCGTAATTAGATGAACTTTAAACTAATGTATTAGTGAATTCATGTATACATAATGTATTATTGAATTCATGTATACCTAATGTATTAATTCACTGGTGACAAGGTTGTTAGGAGATCCACACAAGTGATGATTTGCAGGTAAATTTCATATTCATAAACAATTAACTAATATTGTTTGTCTAAGAGTTAATTAATTTGACTTGATATTGTTACAAGGTCAAGAATTTCTTCTCCATCATATTTTATTCTTTCACTTAGTACCTGTGTGAGGGTCACTTTGCTTTTTATCTTCAACTCGTATAAAAACAAAATTGAAAATAAACACTTTCAAAAGTAAAATGATTTTACATAAGTAACAATTACTTATTTTCAATTTTTTATTAAAACAATTTATTAAAGGGAAGGATATTTGAGCATATTTAAATTTTCCATAAGTCATGTACTTTGGAACCTCCTTCTTAAATGGATCAAATAGATATGATATATTAAATTAATATAATATTAATATCATAATTTGCAAAAACCATGTACTCAAAACAAACACAACGATTGGTTTAAAATCTTATAACCATTAGTAATGTAAGATTAAAGAAAGAGAAAGGGACCTATAAAGTTACTGAAATCAAACATAACCATTAGATTTTATTCATTTAAATTGACTTTTATCAATTTCATATTTTAAAATTTAAATATAATAATAAGATAAAAGCAAAAGTGATCCTAAGTGCTCTTCAAACCAAACACAATCTCGCTACATAGGAATGATTGAATATTTAACTACGCTTCAGCTTTCTTTCAAACTAAAACAAGTTTTACCACTTATACACTAGATTAAGAAAGAACAATCAGATCCCACTGATAACCTTTGACATTAAAATTATGGGTCCTTTTTCATGGTTTTTTTTATGGGAATGTTGAGAATATTTAAAATTTGAGATAGCGAAAATTATTATCAATGAGATTTATATATTCGTCACTTGGTGTAGTTGAATTCATGGGTCACATAAAGCGAAAATGATTATCTAATGTCTTCAAATATTTTTGAGAAACAATTGACTTGATGTAAGACAATAATTGTAAAATTAGGACTGAAATTAACTTACCAGAGCATGACACCGGAGGCCAAAGAGAGGCGTACAAAGCCACCCAAATTGCTAAATGTCGCCAAAGATAAGCCCACCCATGCATCTTTGCAGGCACGGCTAAATAGGTAGTCCATCTGAGCGACCAAAATGATCCACCACGATACATCCAATGCCAAGGTAGCTCCAGGCAGACCCCATCCCACCTTGAATATCAAAATCCATCTCATCAACACCTGCACCACCAACACACACCTGACAATGATTGCCATCACCATCACTTTTATCTGCACCTGTAGAAACTTGGTGAGTGGGAAAACCATGGCGTAAGCGAAGAGCTGGGGGAGCATCCACAGAGAAAATGTCTCTGCCATCTTCGCTATACTCTCCTACTGGACGATCACCAGCAGGAGAGGAGTGGCGAAGATATAAAGAAAACTCATAATGAGGGAAGTGTAGAGGAGAATAATTGAGGAGCACTGCATATACAATCCTAGAGTTGGGGGAGCATCCACAGAGCAAGTGTCCCTGCCATCTTCGCTATATCCTCCTGCTGCCCGATCACTAGTAGGAGAGGAGTGGCAAAGAGATAAAGAAAACTCATAATGAGGGAGGTGCAGAGGAGAATAATCCAGAAGCGTTGCATATACAATCCTAGAGTTGGGGGAGCATCGAGAAAGCAAATGTACCTGTCATCTTCGCTATATCCTCCTGCTGCCCGAGCACCAGCAGGAGAGGAGTGGCGAAGATATAAAGAAAATCATAATGAGGGCCGTGCATAGGAGAATAATCCAGAAGTGGTGCATATACAATCGTATCATATCAAGTGTTCCCGCTCCAACAGTTTGCCTGCAGAGCATTTCGAGCACACTCCCCATTACCATCTGCCAGCAAATGGATCGTGAGCGTCCTCGTTTCCATGAATCAATTCAATACAAATATGCATGGTGCTTAGTACAAGAAGATAACTATGAGAAATATGCAGGGTGCTCAGTACAACAAGGCTGGCAACCACACTTTTAGATCGATTACGCCGTATATTGAAGCTATTACTTTGCATGGTCATGGAGAATATTGGTATCAAAGAAATACATGATTTGTAATTATTGTAGTGACTATTGCATCTAATACATTTATGGTGAGTTGTAGGATTTTGCTAGATATCATGAATTTTGATCTATGTACAAAAGAGACTTTGGTTGAGAAATTTTTATCGTGATCTTGACGCTGCAATATCATAAGATAGGGCCGACCTCAATCTCAGAATCACCCAACATCAAGGCCCCATGAACATTCACATCCATGAACATCAAGGAAATCAGATTCCAGAACATGTACAACAAGCAGGAGATACTAGATATGATCAAAGATCATTCCTACAAATACGATTTAAGAGGTTTATGGATTTAGAGGACCGATTAGGATATGGAAGGATATGGTAACCTTACATAAATTAAAAATGATTTCCAACTAAAGGAGCTAGATCCTGACTGAGTTGCGACCCAATGCATCATTTATTATGAAAGAAATTACTTCAATAAACAAAACAAATTAGGCTATGACCAAACCGAAGTTGTGTGAATTGGGAATCGTAAGGATATGACCAAAAGAAATCTCTTCGAATTAATAAGTAACAACAGTTTGAGAGCATACCTTGTACATTCTCCAAATCCACTTAACCTGACAATGGGAATCGTCGCCCAGCTGAAACCGTCAAATTTTGTGGCCTTCATCTCCTTGAATTTATCCCTTCATTTAAATTGTCGTTGTGTATATTCTCTGTAATCGCCTTACACAAGAAAATTAAATTTACCTCCTCCAGGCTCCACCCTCCTGTAATCCGAGGCCAAGGCCGAGAGTTCCTGGGATCCTCCCTGTAATCCGAGGCCAAGGTCAAGAGTTCCTGGGACCCTCCCACATGGATGGAGGAATCCTTGAAATCTGCTTCCACGACGAGGAGGAATATGCATAAAGGGAATTTAAACCTAAACCGACATTCACCTTCTCAAGTTCCTAAATAATAACTTTCATCGCAATATTTTCAGCAACAAGGTTTATGAGTCATGCTACAAGAATCCATGACCCACAGGAACGTAGGTAAGGAGACGTTTCACAACCAGGCACATTAGTGATATTTCAAAACCAGACACATCAGGCAATGCCACAAAATTGGAAGTCTCGTCTCGGATGCCGGTCCTCCATAATGTGTCTTTGTTGGTTCGGTCCTGCATAATGTGTTTCTGTTGGGCCGATCCTTTTGTGATACTTAGGAATAACGCTTGAGTACTCAGATACAGACAATCCAAAAGAATTTCAGTCATCATACCCATAACAAACTTCGTAACAAAATTTTTCGGGAAGATTTAAAATTAAAATTAGAGTCAGAATATCAACATTTCACTGTCATAACAAGATCGCGACGAACGACGAAAATATTATCTAATGAACTTTCTAATTAGATGAACTTTGTGTATAACTAATGTATTAGTGAATTCATGTATACCTAATGTATTATTGAATTCATGTATACCAAATGTATTAATTCACTGGTGACAAGGTTGTTAGGAGATACAGACAAGTGATGATTTGCAGATAAATTTCATATTCATAAACAATTAACTAATGTTTGTCTAAGCGTTAATTAATTAGACTTGATATTGTTACAAGGTAAAGAATTTCTTCTCCATCGTGTTTTATTCTTTCACTTAGTACCTATGTGAGGGTCACTTTGCTTTTTATGTTCAACCCGTATAAAAACAAAATTGAAAATAAATACTTTCAAAAGTAAAATTATTTTACATAAGTAACAATTACTTATTTTCAATTTTTTATTAAAACAATTTATTAAAGGGAAGGATATTTGAGCATATGTAAATTTGCCATACGTCATGTCCTTTGGAACCTCCTTCTTAAATGGATCAAATAGATATGATATATTAAATTAATATAATATTAATATATAATTTGCAAAAACCATGTACTCAAAACAAACACAATGGTTGGTTTAAAATCTTATAACCATTATTAATGTAAGATTAAAATAAAGAGAAAGGGACCTATAAAGTCACTGAAATCAAACATAACCATTAGCTTTTATTCATTTAAATTGACTTTTATCAATTTCATATTTTAAAATTTAAATATAATAATAAGATAAAAGCAAAAGTGATCCTAAGTGCTCTTCAAACCAAACATAATTTCGCTACATAGGAATGACTGAATATTTAACTACGCTTTAGCTTTCTTTCAAACTGAAACAGGTTTTACCACTTATACACTAGACTAAGAAAGAACAAGCAGAGCCCACTGATAACCTTTGACATTAAAATTATGGGTCCTTTTTCATGGTTTTTTTTATGGGAATGTTGAGAATATTTAAACTTTGAGATAGTGAAAATTATTATCAATGAGATTTATATATTCGTCACTTGGTATAGTTGAATTCATGGGGCAGATAAAGCGAAAATTATTATATAATGTCTTCAAATATTTTCGAGAAACAATTGACTCGACGTAAGACAATAATTGTAAAATTAGGACTGAAATTAACTTACCAGGGCATGACACCGGGGGCCAAAGAGAGGTGTACAAAGCCACCCAAATTGCTAAATTCCAACCAAGAGAAGCCCACCCACGCATCTTTGCTGGCATGGCTGAATACATAGCCCATCTGAGCGACCACGATGATCCACCACAATACATGAAGCGCTAGGGTAGCTCTAGGCAAACCCCATCCCACCTTGAATATCAAAGTCCATCTCATCAATACGTGCACCACAAATGCACGCCCAAAAATGATTGCCATCACCATCACTTTTCTTTACGCCTACAGAAACTTGGCGAGTGGGAAAACCATGGCATAAGAGAAGAGCTGGGGGAGCATCCACAGAAAAAATGTCTCTGCCATCTTCGCTATACTCTCCTACTAGGCGATCACCAATAGGAGAGGATTGGCGAAGATATAAAGCAAACTCATAATGAGGGTGGTGTAGGGGAGAATAATCCAGGAGCGCTGCATATACAATCCTAGAGCTGGGGGATAATCCACAGATCAAGTGTCGCTTCCATCTTCTCTATATCCTCCTGCTGTCCGATCACCAGCAGGAGAGGAGTGGCAAAGATATAAATCAAACTCATAATGAGGGAGGTGCAGAGGAGAATAATCCAAGAGCGTTGCATATACAATCCTAGAGTTGGGGGAGCATCCACAGAGAAAATGTACCTGCCATCTTCGCTATATCCTCCTGCTGCCCGATCACCAGCAGGAGAGGAGTGGCGAACATATAAAGAAAACTCATAATGAGGGCGGTGTAGAGGAGAATAATACAGGAACGCTGCATATACAATCCTAGCATATCAAGTCTTCCTTCTCCAACAGATTACCTGCAGAGCGTTTCGAGCACACTCCCCATTACCATCTTCCAGTAAATGGATCGTGAGCATCCTCGTTTCCATGAATCGATCCAATACAACTATGCATGTTGCTCAGTACAAGAAGAGAACTATGATAAATATGTAGGGTGCTCAGTACAACAAGGCTGGTAACCACACTTTTAGATCGCTTACACTGTATATTGAAGCTGTTACTTTGCATGGTCATGGAGAATATTGGTATCAAAGAAATACATACTTTGTAATTATTGTAGTGACGATTTCATCTAAGACATTTATGGTGAGCTGTAGGATTTTCCTAGATATCATGAATTTTGATCTATGTACAAAAGAGACTTTGGTTGTGCACTTTTGATCATGAAGATGACACCGCAATATCATATGATAGGGTTGACCTCAATCTCAGAATCACCCAACATCAAGGCCCCATGAACATTCACAACCATGAAAACATCAAGGAAATCAGATTCCAAAACATGTACAACAAGCAGAAGATACTAGATATGATCAAAGATCATTCCTACAAATACGATTTAAGAGGTTTATGGATTTAGAGGATCGATTAGGATATGGAAGGATATCGTAACCTTACATAAATTACAAATGATTTCCAATTGAAGGAGCTATAGCATGACTTAGTTGCGACCTAATGCACGATTTATTATGAAAGCAATTACTTCAATAAACAAAACAAATTAGGCTATGACCAAACCGAAGTTGCGTGAATCGGGAATTGTAAGGATATGACCAAAAGAAAGCTATTCGAATTAATAAGTAACAACAGTTTGAGAACATACCTTGTACATTCTCAAAATCTACTTAACCTGACAACGGGAATCGTCGCCCAGCTGAAACTTTCTAATTCTATGGCCTTGATCTCCTTGAATTTCGCCCTTCATTTAAATTGTCGTTGTGTATATTCTCTGTAATCGCCTTACACAACAAAATTAAATTTACCTCCTCTAGGCTCCACCCTCCCGTAATCCGAGGCCAAGGCCGAGAGTTCCTGGGATCCTCCCTGTAATCCGAGGCAAAGGTCAAGAGTTCCTGGGACCCTCCCACATGGATGGAGGAATCCGTGCAATCTACTTCCACGACGAGGAGGAAGACGCAGAAGGGGAATTTAAACCTAAACCGACATTCACCTTCTCAAGTTCCCAAATAATAACTTTCATCGCAATATTTTCAGCAACAAGGTTTATGAGTCCTGCTACAAGAATCTGCGACCCACAGGAACACAGGTAAGGAGATATGTCAAAACCAGGCACATTAGCGATATTTCACAACTAGACACATTAGGGAATTCCACAAAATTGGAAGTCCTGTCTTGGATGCCGGTCCTCCATAATGTTTCTTTGTTGGGCCGATCCTGCATAACGTGTCTCTGTTGGGCCGATCCTTTTGCAATACTTAGGAATAACGCTTGAGTACTCAGATACATGAAATCCAAAAGACTTTCAGTCATCATACCCACTGATAACCTTTGACATTAAAATTATGGGCCCCTTTTCATGTTTTTTTTTATGGGAAGGTTGAGAATATTTAAACTTTGAGATAGCAAAAATTATTATCAATGAGATTTATATATTCGTCACTTTGTATAGTTGAATTCATGGGGCACATAAAGCGAAAATGATTATCTAATGTATTCAAATATTTGTAAATTCTAACCTTGTACAATATCTACTGCAAACTCATATTCAGAAAAAGAACAGAAAAGATACAATGGAAAATAGAAACATTACACAGAGAATTTTCCCCTGGAAACCCAAACCAGGAAAACCAACATATTCTATATTCATTCATTGTGTTACAATGTTTACAATACAAAATACATATAGGAGCCAGCGGTATCTAAAACCCTAACCCAATGACATGGATTAGTCCAAAACCCTAATTCATTAACCGAAAATATAAAACCATCGGCAAAGAAACCATGTGCCGAAAAACCACCTAAATATAATGCAGTCCCGAAAAATGCGGTCTCATGCATATTTTTTTTTTTCGGGGGCGCTGCCCCGTAACCCCTGTGCGGGGGGATCCGCCCCCCTGCGCCCCTCAAGGGTGGGCCTATCAGCCCCCCCTCTAACCCCCCTATGCACCCGACACATACGCTCAAATACTTCTACTCTTGTAAAGAATATAACACATACCCAACAATATTTTCGAGAAACAACTGACTCGACATAAGACAATAATTGTAAAATTAGGACTAAAATTAACTTACCAGAGCATGACACTGGATGCCAAAGAGAGGTGTACAAAGCCACCCAAATTGCTAAACGCCAACCAATAGAAGCCTACCCACATGTCTTTGCAGGTACAACTGAATACGTAGCCCATATGAGCGACACGATGATCCACCACGATACATCCAGCGCCAAGGCAGCTCCAGGCAGACCCCATCCCAACTTGAATATCAAAATCCAGCTAGTCAACATGTGCACCACCAATGCACACCCAACAATGATTTCCATCAGCATCACTTTTCTCTGCGCCTGCAGAAACTTGGCGAGTAGGAAAACCATGGCGTAAGCGAAGAGCTGGGGGAGAATCCACAGAGAAAATGTCTCTGCCATCTTCGCTATACTCTCCTACTTCCCGATCACCATCAGGAGAGGAGGGGTGAAGATATAAAGAAAACTCATAATGAGGGTGGTGTAGAGGAGAATAATCTAGGAGCGCTGCATATACAATCCTAGAGCTCGGGGAGCATCCACAGAGCAAACGTCCCTGGATCTACACTGCTTCTTATAGTGCCCTTCTTTTCCACATCTCCAACATACCCTTACAAATGTTTTGGGAGATTTAGATCTACTCTTAGACTTAGATGTCCCACTTGAGAAATCATATCTATTTCTTTCTTGGGAACGTCCTCTTGCAAATAATGCGTCTGTGCTATGTCCTTCCATATTCTTCCATCTCATCTCCTCCGACAACAAGGATGAGACCACTTCTTCAATATTCAAGGAAGTTTTATTACTACCTATGGCCACAGCCAGACTATCCCACGAGTCTGGTAAAGAAAACAACAAAATGATACATTTATCTTCATCTGAAATTTTAATCTCAACAGATACTAACTGACTTACCACAGTATTGAAGGCGTTCAAATGCTCTGCCACCGAGTCTCCATCTCTCATCCTCAGGTTATACAAATTCTTTCTCAGGAATAGTTTATTTACCAGGGACTTAGACTGATACAAATTCCCCAACTTTTCCCATAAATCCTTGTCTGTAGCTTCTTCTGACACATTCAGTAATACTGAATCGGAGAGACACAGTTGGATTATGCTCTTTGCCTTCCGATCCAAATTTTTCCAGTCATCTGCAGAAGTTCCTGTAGGTGCACTACCTGGATCTACCAAGATCCATTGATCTCTGTCCACCAACAGATCTTCCATCTTGAGCTTCCACAGCTCAAAAATTTTCCCAATAAACTTCTCGATCTCCATCTTCGAATTGCTTGCCATTTCTTTTCACCTGAAAAAGCAATACCATAGATCTCCCACTGTAACAAGGCTTATCACAGTCTTGAGCCAAACACTTGACCACAAAGGCGTCCCCCTGAAGCTAATAAAGATTTGATACCAAATGTAAATTCTAACCTTGTACAATATCTACTGCAAACAATTATTCAGAAAAAGAATAGAAAATATACAATGGCAAATACAAACATTACGCAAAGATTTTTCCCCTGGAAACCCAAATTGGGAAAACCAACATGTTCTATATTCATTCATTGTGTTACAATGTTTACAATAAAAAATACATATAGGAGCTAGCGGCATCCAAAACCCTAAACCAATGACCTGGATTAGTCCAAAACCCTAATTCCTTAACCAGAAATAGAAAATCATCGGCAAAGAAACCATGTGCCTAAAAACCACCTAAATATAATACGGTCCCCATGCAGATGTTTTTTTTTCGGGGGTGTTGCCCCCTAACCCCCACGTGGGGGGCTCCGCCCCCCTGCACCCCCCGAGGGGGGCCCTAGCGACCCCCCCTCTTACCCCCCTGCGCGCCCAATGCATACGCTCCAACACTACTACTTGTGCAAAGAATATAACACATACCCAACAATACTTTCAAGAAACAATTGACTCGACGTAAGACAATAATTCTAAAATTGGGACTGAAATTAACTTACCAGATCATGACACCGGAGGCCAAAGAGAGGCATACAAAGCCACCCAAATTGCTAAACGTCGACCAAGAGAAGCCCACCCACACATCTTTGTATGCATGGCTGAATACGTAGCCCATCTGAGCGACCACGATGATCCACCACGATACATCCAGTGCCAAGGCAGCTCCAAGTAGATCCCATCCCACCTTGAATATCAAAATCCAACTCATCAACACGTGCACCACCAATGCACACCCAACAATGATTACCATCACCATCACTTTTCTTTGCGCCTACAAAAACTTGGTGAGTGGGAAAACCATGGCATAAACGAAGAGCTGGGGAGCATCCACAGAGCGAACGTCTCTGCCATCTTCGCTATACTCTCCTGCTACCCGATCACCAGCAGGAGAGGATTGGTGAAGATATAAAGAAAACTCATAATGAGGGCAGTGTAGATAAGAATAATACAGGAGCACTGCATATACAATCTTAGAGTTGGGGGAGCATCCACAGGGAAAATGTCCCTGCCATCTTCGCTATATCCTCCTGCTTCTCGATCACCAGCAGGAGAGGACTGGAAAAGATATAAATCAAACTCATAATGAGGGTGGTGCAGAGGAGAATAATCCAGGAGTGTTGCATATAAAATCCTAGAGCTGGGGGAGCATCCATAGAGAAAACATCCCTGCCATATTCACTATATCCTCCTGCTGCCCGATCACCAACATGAGAGGAGTGGCGAAGATATAAAGAAAACTCATAATGAGGGTGGTGCAGAGGAGAATAATCCAGGAGCGCTGCATATACAATCCTAGCATATCAAGTCTTCCTGCTCCAACGGATTGCCTGTAGAGCATTTCGAGCACACTCCCCATTACCATCTGCCAGCAAATGGATCGTGAACGCCCTCATTTCCATGAATCGATCCAATACAACTATGCATGGTGCTCAGTACAAGAAGAGAACTATGCGAACTATGGAGGGTGCTCAGTACAACAAGGCTGGCAACCACACTTTTAGATCGCTTACGCCGTATATTGAAGCTATTACTTTGTATGTTCATGGCTAATATTGGTATCAAAGAAATACATACTTTGTAATTATTGTAGTGATGATTTCATCTAAGACATTTATGGTGAGCTGTAGGATTTTTCTAGATATCTTGAATTTTGATCTACGTACAAAAGAGACTTTGGTTGAGCACTTTTGATCGTGAAGACGAAACTGCAATATCATATGACATGGCTGACCTCAATCTCAGAAGCACCCAACATCAAGGCCCCATGAACATTCAGAGCCATGAAAACATCAAGGAAATCGGATTCCAGAACATGTACAACAAGCAGGAGATATTATATATGATCAAAGATCATTCCTACAAATACGATTTAAAGAGGTTTATGGATTTAGAGGACCAATTAGGATATGGAAGGATATGGTAACCTTACATAAATTACAAACGATTTCCAACTGAAGGAGCTAGAGCCTGACTGAGTTGCGACCCAATGCATCATTTATTATGAAAGCAATTACTTCAATAAACAAAACAAATTAGGCTATGACCAAACTGAAGCTGTGTGAATCGAGAATCGTAAGGATATGACCAAATGAAAGCTATTCAAATTAATAAGTAACAATAGTTTGAGAACATACCTTGTACATTCTCCAAATCCWCTTAACTTGACAACAGGAATCGTCACCCAACTAAAACCTTCTAATTCCGTGGCCTTCATCTCCTTGAATTTTTCTCTTCATTTAAATTGTCGTTGTGTATATTCTCTGTAATCCGAGACCAAGGACGATAGTTCTTGGGATCCTCCCTGTAATCCGAGGCCAAGGTCAAGAGTTCTTGGGACCCTCCCACATGGATGGACGAATCCTTGCAATCTGCTTCCATGACGAGGAGGAAGACGCAGAAGGGGGATTTAAACTTAAACCAATATTCATCGCAAATAAATAACTTTCATCGCAATATTTTTAGCAACAAGGTTTATGAGTCCTTCTACAAGAATCCACGACCCACATGCATGCAGGTAAGGCAATATTTCAAATCCAGGCACATCAATGATATTTCAAAACCAGACACATCAGGCAATGCCACAAAAATTGGAAGTCTCGTCTCGGATGTCGGTCCTCTATAATGTGTCTTTGTTGGGCCGGTCCTGCATAATGTGTCTCTGTTGGGCCGATCCTTTTGCGATACTTATGAATAATGCTTAAGTACTCAGATACAAGCAATCCAAACAACTTTCAGTCATCATACCCATAACAAACTTCGTAACAAAATTTTCCTGGAAGATTTAAAATTAAAATTAAATTCGGAATATCAACATTTCGTTGTCATAACAAGATTGCGACGAACGACGAAAATATTACCTAATGAACTTTGTAATTAGATGAACTTTGTGTATAACTAATGTATTAGTGAATTCATGTATACCTAATTTATTATTGAATTCATGTATACCTAATGTATGAATTCATTGGTGACAAGGTTGTTAAGAGATCCACAAAAGTGATGATTTGTAGGTAAATTTCATATTTATAAACAATTAACTAATATTTATCTAAGCGTTAATTAATTAGACTTGATATTATTGCAAGGTCAAGAATTTCTTCTCCATCGTGTTTTATTCTTTCACTTAATACCTATGTGAGGGTCACTTTGCTTTTTATGTTCAACCCTTATAAAAACAAAATTGAAAATAAACATTTTCAAAAGTAAAATTATTTTACATAAGTAACAATTACTTATTTTCAATTTTTTATTAAAACAATCTATTAAAGGGAAGGATATTTGAGCATATGTAAATTTTCCATAGGTCATTTCCTTTGGCACATCCTTCTTAAATGGATCAAATATATATGATATATTAAATTAATATAATATTAATATTATAATTTGCAAAAACCATGTACTCAAAACAAACACAACGGTTGGTTTAAAATCTTATAATCATTATTAATTTAAGATTAAAAGAAAGAACAAGGGACCTATAAAGTTACTCAAATCAAACATAACCATTAGCTTTTATTCATTTAAATTGTCATTTATCAATTTCATATTTTAAAATTTAAATATAATAATAATATAAATGTAAAAGTGATCCCAAGTGCTCTTCAAACCAAACACAATCTCACTACATAGGAATGATTGAATATTTAACTACGCTTCAGTTTTCTTTCAAACTGAAACAGGTTTTATCACTTATACACTAGATTGAGAAAGAACAATCATAACCCACTGATAACCTTTGACATCAAAATTATGGGTCCTTTTTCATGGTTTTTTTAGGGGAATGTCGAGAATATTTAAACTTTGAGATAGCGAAAATGATTATCAATGAGATTTATATATTCGTCACTTGGTATAGCTGAATTCATGGGGCACATAAAGAGAAAATGATTATCTAATGTCTTCAAATATTTTCGAGTAATGATTGACTCGACATAAGACAATAATTGTAAAATTAGGACTGAAATTAACTTACCAGAGCATGACACCGGAGGCCAAAGAGAGGCGTACAAAGCCACCCAAATTGCTAAACACCGACCAAGAGAAGCCCACCCACACGTCTTTGTAGGCATGGCTGAATACGTAGCCCATCTGAGCGACCATGATGATCCACCACGATATATTGAGCACCAAGGCAGCTCCAAGCAGACCCCATCCCACCTTGAATATCAAAATCTAACACCACCACCACCTACGCAAACCCAACAATCATTGTCATCACCATCACTTTTATCTGTGCCTGTAGAAACGTGGTGAGCGGTATAACCATGGAGTAAATGAAGAGCTGGGGGAGCATCCACAGAGAAAACGTCCCCGCCATCTTCGCCATACCCTCCTGCTTCCCCATCACTAGCATGAGAGAAGTGGAGAAGATATAAATAAAACTCATAATGAAAGCAGTGCAGAGGAGAATAATCCAGGAGCGCTGCATATGCAATCCTAGAGTTGGGGGAGAATCCACATAGTAAACGTCCCTGCCATCTTCGCTATATCCTCTTGTTGCCTGATCACTAGTAGGAGAGGAGTGGAGAAGGTATAAAGCAAACTCATAATGAGGGCGGTGCAGAGGAGAATAATCCAGGAGCGCTGCATATACAATCCTAGAGCTGGGGGAGCATCCATAGAGAAAACTTCCCTGCCATCTTCGCTATATCCTCCTGCTGCCCGATCACCAGCAGGAGAGGAGTGGCGGAGATATAAAGCAAACTCATAATGAGGGCGATGCAGAGGAGAATAATCCAGGAGTGTTGCATATACAATCATAGCATATCAAGTCTTCCCGCTCCAACGGTTTGTCCGCAGAGTGTTTCTAGCGCACTCCCCATTCCCATATGCCAACAAACGGATCGTGAGTGTCCTCATTTCCATGAATCGATCCAATACAACTATGCATGGTGCTCAGTACAAGAAGAGAACTATGAGAACTATGCAGGGTGATCACTACAACAAGGCTGGCAACCACACTTTTAGATCGCTTACACCGTATATTGAAGATGTTACTTTGCATGGTCATGGAGAATATTGGTATCAAATAAATACATACTCTGTAATTATTGTAGTGATGATTTCATCTAAGACATTTATGGTGAGCTGTAGGATTTTGCTAGATATCATGAATTTTGATCTACGTACAAAAGAGACTTTGGTTTAGCACTTTTGATCACGAAGATGGGGCTGCAATATTATATGACAGCGCTGACCTCAATCTTAGAAGCACCCAACATCAAGGCCCCATGAACATTCTCAGCCATGACAACAGCTAGGAAATCAGATTCCAGAACATGTACAACAAGCAGGAGATACTAGATATGATAAAAGATCATTCCTACAAATACGATTTAAAKAGGTTTATGGATTTAGAGGACCGATTAGGATATGGAAGRATATGGTAACCTTACATAAATTACAAACGATTTCCAACTGAAGGAGCTAGAGCCTGACTGAGTTGCGACCCAATGCATCATTTATTATGAAAAAAATTACTTCAATAAAGAAAACAAATTAGGCTATGACCAAACCGAAGCTGTKTGAATCGGGAATCGTAAGGCTATGACCAAAAGAAAGCTATTCGAACTAATAAGTAACAATAGTTTGAGAACATACCTTGCACATTCTCTAAATCCACTTAACCTGACAACAGGAATTGTCTTCCAGTTGAAACCTACTAATTTCGTGGCCTTCATCTCCTTGAATTTCGCCCTTCATTTAAATTGTCGTTGTGTATATTCTCTGTAATCGCCTTATAGAACAAAATTAAATTTACCTCCTCTAGGCTCCACCCTCCTATAATCCGAGGCCAAGGCCGAGAGTTCCTGGGATCCTCCCTATAATCCGAGGACAAGGTCGAGAGTTCCTGGGACCCTCCCACATGGATGGAGGCATCTTTGCAATATTCTTCCACGATGAGGAGGAAGACACATAAGGGGAATTGAAACCTAAACCAACATTCACCTTCTCAAGCTCCCAAATAATAACCTTCATCGCAATATTTTCAGCAACAAGGTTTATGAGTCCTGCTACAAGAATCACATGGGATACGTGGGTTGTGGACCAACAGACCTGTCACTACGTTAACCAGAGAAGAAGGTATAGTGATTGACTTCTTGTCATTATTCCATCGATGGCGACTCTTAATGCGAAGTATCAGTCTCAGGCTAAGCGGAATAAGATCTATACTTCTCGTAAGTAGACCAAGTCTGGATATCGATCTGGTCGCTCTCGCTATGATGTTGATGACATTGAAAACTCTATGAATCGCAATGAGAAGTATCGAAAGGTGGATCGTAAGTCGTCATTTACTCCCAATTTAAAGTCTCAGAATCGTAAGTATTCTACACAGCTACGTTGATGCACGCGGGTATCTATACCTATAGTGTAACCCAAGACTCTCAATCATTTTAATTGACCTCTGGATCAGAATCATAATCAGTATCGTGAGTCAAATCGTAAGCATGGAATCATAATCAGTATCGTGAGTCAAATCGTAATCATGCCAAGGAAAAGGATCACAATACCTATAAACCCTATACCTCTGACTCTCGATGACATATACCTCTACCTCGACATTGATTCGT
>JASDQU010103095.1:861573-877576 GCA_032191745.1 Picea mariana | reverse complement strand
GATGACTGCGATTGGAGAGCCCGGATCAACGGCTCATAAGCGATCTAGACTCCCGCTGCCTTTCTTCGTTTAACCCTGCGGGCCCCTTTCCATGTTGTGTCACCTTTTACGCCATTTCCCTCCTTGCCAGCTATTCCCCACCTAGCCATGTGGCAGGATCCTTTCCCTTTAGCTTCTCATCGCTTCGTCCAGGTGGTCCCTTCCCCATCTCATCATCCACTCACCACCTACCATGTGTCCCGCTCCCCTCCACATCAGCCTCCCACTAAAATGTGCTCATTACGTCTCATCTCCTGCCGCCTCCGCTTATTTCCTTCCTCCATGTGTCTCCCCTGTAACCTCTCTCACACCTCATCACTCCATGCCCCACCGTCATAGATTTGGCGCCACCACTCCCGTTATGCGCCCCATCCTTTGCGCTGGCCTCCACACCTATTCATCAGGCCATTTAGTTGAGCCAGATGGCAGCACAAGGGGTCGTCCACGTCCCAAAAGTGTCGAGTTGACCGGGCCATCCTCAATCCCAATGAAGCAGTTATTGTAGCAGTTGGTGGTGGTTAGACGTCGCCTCCGCCGTAATGGGAAAGTCCAACAATGAATTAAAGGAATGTCGATTCGCCTATGGAACTGTTAGGAGTCTGATTGCGTCTACCATAAGTTGCACGACCATTCAGAGATTGCAGGTGTAGATTGTCAGAAGCCATGCAGATGCAAATCTTTTAATGCAATGTCTCAATTTTGTTGTTGTTGTTGTTTTGGGTATATGAAGGCGTTTTGGCCATTTTTTGTATCTATCGATGGTAGAGAAGAGCTCCCTACCGTAAAATTTAACAGACACTCTAGTTTGTTGGATATGCATCTGTATATGAGATATCTTGTTTTATGAAAGACAGTTTTTCTCACTCCATCTAATTTTTGTCTCATAGAGAGTTCGTGATTGACTGAGTCACATGAATTGTTGCAGTTCTGTTATGATAAATGATTGATCATTGCACTATTGTATTCTTTGGTTTTCTGTATTTAAGTGCAAGAAGACCTTGCATTTGGATGCCTTCTTCTATAGTCTGTTAGGAACCTGTTGTTTATAACAGACCTTCGCACTCTTCCCATATAAGTCTTCCGCCTGTTCACCCTTTATGACAACTCACTGTCTGAAGTTTATATAAGACCTCACTCACCTATGCATGCCTGGCCTAGTTTGGAGTTAGAATGATATCGTTTTGAGTTGGATTCCATTCGGTCACCCCATCTATAAACAAACCGTGACATAAAACTGATGGGCGTCGGTCTATGCTCCTACTAGCAATCCAGGAGTGACTTCCATCGCCAACATCCTATATACAATTTTACCACGTAGTTGAAGATACAGTTTACAGACTATGCAGAGCCAGTCAGTGAGCAGCCACCACCTGAGATCGGCGAGCCTACTTCAATTATTCACTCACCTGTGGTTATCATAGATATTCAACCACATGTGAGCAACTCCGTAGCAGAGGAGGCTGCTTGTCACCCATTTTCTGAAATTCGCCACTCATTCTATGACCCTGTCGGTGAATACATGGAGTGGCATTTCCCTTATGCTTTGGAGCCACCCTATTTCATCTCAACTCCAGCCTGTAAGGAGGAGTTGAAGAGTGTAACCATTCTGCTGTCACGGTCACACCATCTGTTGGTGATCATCGACAGAAGGAAGGAGCTTCTATCCAGGAAGCTACTTGAATGGCTATGGTGGAAGTTTTCTTTCACCTATCCCATGTAAAATATGTTATTAGCATTAGGAATGTATATAAATAAGCTCCTTTGAGCACGTAGCTTTATTTTGTTGCTTTTATTTTTTCGGTTTGTATTTTCAGCAACGGGATGTTTTGAGCATGACTCCATAGCCCAATAGCAAGGCACTAAAGCTGCGGAAAGTGTTCTTAGAGCATCACAGGGATGACTCTATCCCCCATGGAGCCAAATGTTAGCGATATTTCTGGTTCGGGGGGAAAAATGCGAAGGAATGGGTTAAAAACCCACTTACCCTAAGTCCAGGATGCAAAATGTGCCCACGGTAAGCAACAAGCGGATATGGACGGCAGGCATCCGCGCGCCCAGATCAACGGTGTACATAGGATTCCGGACCCCCCCCACCTTTCTACCTTTAAGTGGAGGGGAGGGGTCTGGAATCTGGGGCGCATCTCTCCAACGACAACGATCATAGCGCCCAGATCAATGGTGCGAGAGGCGATTCTGGACCCCCCCCTCCTTTCTACCTTTAAGCGGAGGGGGGGGGGGTTCGGAATCCGGGGTGCATCTTCCTGATGGCTGCGATTGGAGAGCCTGGATCAATGGCTCACAGGCGATCCAGACTCTCACAGCCTTTCTTCGTTTAACCCTGCGGGCCCCTTTCCACGTCGTGTCGCCTTTTACGCCATTTCCCTCCTTTCCAGCTATTCCCCACCTGGCCATGTGGCAGGATCATTTCCCTTTAGCTTCTCATCATTCCGTCTAGGTGGTCCCTTCCCCATCTCATCATCCACTCACCACCTGCCATGTGTCCCGCTCCCCCCCACGTCAGCCTCCCACTAAAATGTGCTCATTACGTCTCATCTCCTGCCTCCTCCGCTTATTTCCTTCTACCATGTGTCTCCCTTGTAACCTCTCTCACACCTCATCACTCCATGCCCCGCCCTCATAGCTTTGGCACCACCACTCCCCTTATGCGCCCCATCCTTCGCGCTGGCCTCCATGCCTATTCATCAGGCCATTTAGTTGATCCAGATGGCAGCGCGAGGGGCCGTCCACGTCCCAAAAGTTTTGAGTTGGTCGGGCCATCCTGAATCCCAATGAAGAAGTTATTGAAGAAGTTGGTGGTGGTTAGACATAACCTCCGCCGTAATGGGAAAGTCCAGCGACGAATTAAAGGAACGTCGATTCGCCTATGGAACTGTCAGGAGTCCGATTGCGTCTGCCATAAGTTGCACGACCATTCAGAGATTGCAGGTGCAGATTGTCAGAATCCATGCAGACGCAAAGCTTTTAATGCAACGTCTCGATTTTGTTGCTATTGTTGTTTTGAGTATATGAAGGCGTTTTCACCATTTTTTGTATCTATCGATGGTAGAGCAGAGCTCCCTACTGTAAAATTTAACAAACACTCTAGTTTGTTGGATATGCACTATATATGAGATATCTTGTTTTATTATAGACAGTTTTTCTCACTCCATCTAATTTTCGTCTCATAGAGAGTTCGTGATTGACTGAGTCGCGCGAACTGTTGCAGTTCTGTTATGATAAATGATTTATCATTGCACTATTGTATTCTCTGGTTTTCTGTATTTAAGTGCAAGAAGACCTTGCGTTTGGATGCCTTCTTCTATAGTCTGTTAGGAACCTGCCGTTTATAGCAGACCTTCGCACTCTTCCCATATAAGTCTTCCGCATGTTCACCCTTTACTACGACTCACTGTCTGAAGTTTATATAAGACCTCAATCACCTATGCATGCCTGGCCTAGTTTGGAGTTAGAATGATATCGTTTTGAGTTGGCTTCCATTCGGTCACCCCATCTATAAACAAACCGTGAGATAAAACTGATGGGCGTCGGGCTCTGCTCCTGCTAGCAATCCAGGAGTGACTTCCGTCGCCAACACCCTGTATACGATTTTACCACGTAAAATTGTTGTGTTCAATTTGTGTGATTGTTGTTGTCTCTATGTTGTATTTTGTTCCATTTAAATCCAGTTAATTTATGCTTCCGTTGCACAACACATCTCCCCTATATCCACTTCCAGGTAATGAGAAATCCTGAATTTACAATGAAAATGCTTTTCTTTTAAAATATGTATAGAGATTTCCTATTAGAGTTATTGTTGTGTTTTTCTTATAAAATATGTATAGAGATTTCCTATTAGAGGTATTGTTGTTATGTGTAAGTAATCATCGAGTTGTTTTATGATAGAATCTCATTTTCTCATCGACCTCTTCCCACAACTTATATGTTACCTTCTTTTATACCAAGTCTTGAATGACCAACGGTCCATCCGACAAATCTTCTTTTTCAATTTCCCATTTTTAATTCATTACACCCTGTCATGATAACAATCCTTATATTGAGATTCAATATTTTCTTGCATCGGTGGTATGTTTCTACCATGTGCTTTGTTTTGATAATATGTATAATAAATTGGCATAATGCTTTTCCTTCTAAAGGTAAGATACTTATTTCTACTAGCATCATAGTGTAAGGGATCTATATTTCAACTCTTAGTTCGTTTACTAATAACCTTTTTTTAACTCTTTCAACTTTCTTCCAAGATTCTTTGGAAAATATCAGAGCCCAAACAGGACAACCATACAAAATCATTATTTGCACTAATGTTTTGAAGATTGGCTTCCTCAATTTCCAACTCCATAGCTAAATTATTATGCATAGAATAGAGGGAATCCATTCCCCTTACTACCAATTTATCCACACAAGAGTTCCAATTACAATTATCATCATATTATAGGGAGAGGTACTTATAAAAAGGAACTACCTCCAAATTGGCACCAATAAATGTAATGGTTATATCCTTCTTTCAAGTACCTATTCCCATTACTTGTTTTTTTTTTTTTTAACATTAATTTAAAAGTAACTACAAATTTTATTTAGAGCATCAAGATGTGTTTGGAAACTATCTTCTTGTATTTCCATTAGCACAAAATCATCTACATAAATAAAAAAACAACAAGGCACAACCCTCTATGCATATTCCTCCTCCCCCATTCTTCCTTATCCAACCATCTCACTAATCCATAGTTACCAAATTCAAATTCAAATTCAAATTTGATTTGATACGAAAAAAAATTGACTCCGTAAAATCTAATACAAAAAAAAAAATTGACTACCTAAAATCCAATACGAAAAAAAATCGAAAGTATACATCTTACAAATTCTAAAAACATATTATTTTTTCAAAATTTCAAAAATTTCTGGAATATACATCTTACAAATTCTAAAAACATATTATTTTTTCAAAATTCCAAACAATCCATATATGTTCATTTCATAAAGAAAGATCCTCAAAATAAATAGCGGGTAGAAGAGTCTAAGGGTTTTAGAGAGGTGATCCACACTTTGAAGGACTACAGGATTGAGAACAAATCATAGAGGTAATTTTAAATTTTTGGCTAGTAAATTAAATACAATAGAGGTGGTGGTGATGAATAAAGTGGTGGTGACAAATAAAACCTGATAAAGAGTAATGGTCTCTACTTATAGGGAAAAATATTTATGGCAAAACAATATACATAGGATTGATCATACTTTTAAATCTATATACATAAGAAGAGAAGAAGTATACAAAATATGATCTTTACTTATCTAAACTTCTAAATATAGTATTGATTATCACACCTCAAAATAGTTCTAAATATAATATCGATTAACATGTGTTTCTAACTGTTCATCCAGTATATTTAGAACTCTCTTAAGCCCTAAACCTAACCATCACCGGTCTCACCCGTGTAAAGCTTCTCGGTGATCAAATTACCAAAAACCAAATTAACACCTAATTGAATTCGAATTTGCTTATTAATCCCCTAACCGAATCAAATGGTTGATTTTTTTAATTTGGTAACTATGCACTAATCTATGAATATGCCCAATAATGTTGGAGAGAGGGCATATCATTGCTTCACTCCAATATTACTTTCTTCTTAGAGTGTCATCATTTATGGGCATCCCCAATTATGTAATAATATTTTCATGTAAACTGAAAATAGCTTCTTCCCACTCAACCAAAATTCCTATTTTTTCATTATTTCCCAAAGTTTTATTTGAGGCACTATAAAGAATACTTTAACAAAATTGACTAACTAAATATAAATGTTATTAACTTTCTATAGACAATAACTCTAAGAGTTACAAGGTGATCAATGATTAAATATTTAGGTTATTTGTTGTATATTCATATTTGAGCGGTTAATTCTATGTAATCCTAGTGCCTCAAAAAAATTTCAACACGTTAAATCTATTTACACATTAAAAAAATACAATTTAAACAACATAACAATTAAACAATACCTTGTATAAATTGATTTAATATAAAACAATACACTTTTATTAACTAATAATTAATGGAAGAATCCTTTGAGCCAACCCTAAACCATCATTTTTCAACCCTAACCCACTAATGTCTCGATGGGTACTTGACAAAAATTCCCCATGAAAATAGGGTGAGTGGAACTATAAAAAAATTTCAAGTTCCACTTGTCTAGGTTATTACTTTAAATTTATGGCCCAATTCTTGTGAAAAGTAAAAAATGTTTGTTGTATTTTGATAGATATTGCTTTTCTTTGTTGTAAGTGAAAGGAGAATGGATCCACAAGTGGACGTTGTCACTTCAAAATTTCTAGCAGAGTCCTATCACTTGCCCATTGCTATCACATTAAAAGTTAGTATAGAAAGGATAATGGGTCTACATGTTCCACTAGGCCATGCTACAACTGCAAAAAAATGGTAAGAATGTCATTACTCGCCCATGGTTAGTGTTGTAACAAATTTTGAAATTTTGGCTTTTGGTAACTTAGGAGAGAAAAACTTTATAGTGTTTAACTACCGAAAGTGTAGATGTGAGAAAACAACCATTTTTCTCTCACACGCATCACTGAATGTTCTCTACCTAACATCTTCAGTCAAATAACGTCGAAATCAACCCCAAATGCCACAACAATATAACAGTCATGAGCCAACTCACGAACAATCCAAGACAAGGTTCACGTGAGAATCAAAGAAATGTACCATATGTTCGAGCATTGAGTCACAAGGAGAATGAATGGAAGCATTGATTGTCGAACGACCGCATACACCGAGCATTAAGCCACATGAAAAACAAATCTCACGAGTCCGAGGTTTTTGGCCATTGGGGATTTGGCCGACATAGATATTTTAATAAATACAACGCCGATCCCCAAATTCACTGAAGCATTAAAGGATAAGTCAGGTTAATTAAATATTAAGAAATATTAACATTAATAAATCTCATCGCAATTTCGCGATTCGAGATTTCTCGCATCAAGTATTATCAAAGTCCTGACACTTAAATCTACGAAAGGTTAAAGATTAATTGCTAATCATGATTAATTAAGAGATCAAGACAAATAATTATTGTTTAATTAATCCCATCGTGATTCAGGATTCCTTGCATGTCATAACTCTTGAAGACATGATACCCAAAACCCCGAAACCCGAAATCCCGAAATATGCCAAACTGCTTTAGCAAAATGCATTTTTCTCAGTCGTGGAGCGGTCGTTTTCCGCGTTTGAATAATCGATCGACATATAAAAATCCTAAGATTTCCTTTGGTGTCTTCAAAATTTCATTTGGATCTTGGGAAGGTAGTCAAAAGTTCCCTGAACGATGAGGTTCGTTTTCATAAATGTGGCGTTTTTTACTGTGCTGAGTCATCATTTTCAAATGATGATTCTGAGCGACTGGAGTATCTTTTTGAGAAACGGTTGGAGGATTTTGTGCCTAACACATCAGAGATCATTATAATCTCTCAGTTTTCGTACAGGTGTCATATAGTGGGAGAATTAAATCCATCTCCGAGCCCTAATTTTCAGATTTTATATTTTCTTGTTTTGACACATGTTTGTTAAATGCAGATTTGGGGCAAATGAAAATGGATATTAGGAAACTGAGAGAAGTTTTTGTTAAGAATAAACATATGCACAAAACATTTTTCATTTTATAAACAACTGTTGTGATTCGAGAGATATAGATCCATAACCACAGCCCCAATTTTCAGCAGTTTGTCCCACTTTCTATGGCAGAAAGTTTCAAGAATTGGTTGTAACTGTTGTTATCTTTTAGATTAAAGAGGATTTCGACCTCAATACATATAGGAGGAATATTTGTAAAATAAATGGGTAAAAATGCATAGGATTAGTACTCCTAGGTTGTAGCTTTCATTTTCAGTTTAATAAAATATTGCAGAAGCATGTTTTATCCATATCAGAGATTCCTATGAGGTTGCTTGCAAATTTTGTCCATTTTCTTAGTTTCAATATCACTCCATATATCTTTTCTTCTCGATTTGTAACTATTTTGTAATAGAATTCATCCTCTGTTAGATGCTTTGTTGTAGACTAATTATAGGTTGTTTCTTACAGAGATCAAGGTTTAGAATTCATCCTTTGCTAGATGCTCTTTCCCAACCATCTCTTTCCACTGATTTATGCTTGTAATTCACTCATCGCTAAGTGATCCTTGTGTATTGATATGTTTTCTCTTTATTCTGTTGCCATATTTTTATAAATCCTTCTCTTTGTAATCAAATTCTATCTCGCCTCTGGTCCATGGATTTCCATTTTCGAAACACTCTTATTATTTTCTCGATCATTTGACTCCATGCCCAATGGACTACCTCCTGGTCCAACCCACCAACCCTAAAAACCCAAAACTTTCTGTTACCCACAGATCTTCCCACTATTTATCTTATTGAATATCCTATTGTGACATATTTTCAAGAGATCCCTCTCGGGTTGGAAAGAGCAGTTTCCAATAAAAAGTGGTTCGAGGTTATCTCAGAATTTACTTGCATGCAACCCAAGTCAAGTCCGAGTGACGAAATTTATTTCATTTTAAATGTGCTAAGGCTTGGCTCTATTATAGCCTAGAGTCAACTCTTGCGACAACATTTTCTGGTGCCATTGTCGGGGATGAAGATAAGAAAATTTTCCCTGGGATACGACATAAGTTCAGATCTATCTATTGATGGTGAACAAGGGATAGGCATTCAATTGGTTGTGATCATTCACCTGGTGACTCCTTGGTTTGAAGACTCTACATGATTCACTGGCGACTCCACTGGTCTCAAAATTTCGAATTCGTTCATTGCTTGGATTGCCGCAAGGTTTGCTCCTCTAAACTTTACAAATGTTTATGGTTTTAACAACACTATTCCAAACATTAAAGTTTGGGAAGACGTCCTTCCTAAATTTGGAGAATATGCGGATGACAATCCCGCAAATCACTTGCTTGAATTCCACAAGCTCATGGATGATTTAAATATACATCATGAAGATGTCCTCATGAAGTTGTTTATGTTTTAATTGGAAATAGATGCTAGACTTTGGTATAAATCTTTACCCCATTCCAGTATTCCTGCATTGAAAGATTTTCACATACTTTTTCATCAACGTTGTAAAAGAATATACTCAGCTGAAATACTTTTTGAAGATTGTTGTAATATAGAATTTATAAGTCAAAAAGATCAAACAAATCCTCTTGAAGAGGAGGAAGAAATATCATAAATTTCTCAAGTTGATGAAGATGATTAGTATGAGGAAGAGTTGGCTCATAAATAAGTTGGATATGATAGCTCTTGTGGACATATTCAAGAAGAATACATTCAGTGTCACGACCAATCTGCAGAAGAGAAAGGAAATAATTGTTGTTTTATCCAGAAAATACAGAGACCACCTTCTCCTTTGACTGAAGAAGAAATAGATTTTCTTCTGCATAGTCATGTTATAGACCTTGCTTACACAGATTTGCAGTGTATACATAGTCCCATATATGAGAGTCAGACTTCTTCCATTTCTGAAAATATAATATTTTTTTTTAAATGACAGACATGTGTTTGATGAAACTCTACAGGAAGTTAATGGACCTATTTATGATGATGATCTCTAGCCAGGAAATCAGCTTGTAAGCCCTGTTTTGTTTCATGAAGAGGATATGGCTGTCACATTCAATAGTATTGAAGGAATTTTGTTGTTCAAGGATGCCTTAGAATGTGATTTGGAGGAGTATAAATCTGAGATAAACATCATGCCAGATAAAGGAACATAATTGCCCATGCTTGAGCAATCCATAGTCAATATTCCAAGCATTTTTCTGACTGACGACACTCCTGAGTTATCCGTTGAACCTAAATATGATGAGTACACTGATGATTATAATATTGTTTCTCTAGAACAATTTGCTGAAGGGTTTTCATTGAGGAATGACGGTCTTCAGACAAATTCCATATCAGATGAAGGATGTTTGGATATCCTCTTTGAGGATGATCCTAAGAAAAATAAAGTGGAGTATACAATAGTCTTTGATGAATATTTTTACTTAAAACCTCAGGACCATGCATTTTTTCATGATCCTTTTGCTGACCTTTTAGATTCATTTAATGGAGGAGTATTCTATGTCATGGATATTTTTCCACAGGAATCGAGGAAAATTTTGAAAATTCATGATCAACAACATTTCAAATGGAAGTTGTTAGTTTCCTTTTTTAGCCTGCTCAAAGAAAGTGTGAGCAGATTTCAAATAAGTACACAGTTTTTTGGATTGGCTTCACTGGCCTTTTTGTATCATTTGATTCAGTGGTAATTTTTTCAGTAGTTAGAGTAGGTGATGTATATAAATAATCTTGACTTTGAGCATTAGAGTACAACAGTGTTTTTCAGTATGTTTCCAGTTTAGTTTGGAATCCAGTATGGTTTTGTTTTAAAGAATTACGACTCCATAGCTGAATGAATGCGTAAGTGGATTTTGTTTCAGAAAGGTGCAAGTAAAGTGACAGAGTTCAGAGTTTGATAAGGATGATTTCAGGTCGCCCAATGGATGAAAGCACATGGTCTACTATTCTTGGCGCTTTGCAGGGAAGCACCATCCATAGATGGAGCCTCTATTGTAACAAATTTTAAAATTTTGGATTTCGGTAATTTAGGAGAGAAAAAAATTATAGTGTTTAACTACCGAAAGTGTAGATGTGAGAAAACAACCATTTTTCTGTCACGTGCATCACTGAATGTTCTCTACCTGACATCTTCAGTTACATAACGCAGAAATCAGCCCCAAATGCCACAACAATATAACAGTCACGAGCCAACTCACGAACAATCCAAGACAAGGTTCACGTGAGAATCAAAGAAATGTACCATATGTTCGAGCGTTGAGTCACAAGGAGAATGAATGGAATCATTGGCAGTGGAACGACTGCATACACCGAGCATTAAGCCACATAAAAAATGAATCTCACGAGTCCGGGGTTTTTGGCCATCAGGGATTTGGATGACATACATATTTTAATAACTATAGCTCCGATCCCCGAATTCACTAAAGTATTAAAGGATAATCCGGGTTAATTAAATATTAAGAAATATTAACATTAATAAATCTCATCGCAATTTTGCGATTCGAGATTTCCCGCGTCAAGCATTATCGAAGTCCCGACACTTAAATCTATGAAAGTTTAAAGATTAATTGCTAATCGTGATTAATTAAGAGATTAAGACAAATAACTATTGTCTAATTAATCCCATCGTGATTTGGGATTCCTTTCATGTCATAACTCTTGAAGACATGATACCCAAAACCCTGAAACCCAAAATATGCCAAACTACTTTAGAAAAACGCAAATGTCTCAGCTGTGGGGAGGTCGATTTCCGTGTTCAAATCGTCGATCGACATATAAAAATACTAATATTTCCAGTGGTGTCTTCAGAATTTCATTTGGATCTTGGGAAGGTAGTCAAAAGTCCCCTGAAATATGAGGTTCGTTTTTAGAAAGGTGTGTATTTTGCTGTGTTGAGTCATCATTTTCAAATGATGTTTTTGAGCGACTGGAGTATCATTTTGAGAAACGGTTGGATAATTTTGTGCCTAACACATCATAGATCATTATCCTCTCTCAATTTTTGTACAGGTGTCACATATTGGGAGAATCAAATCCATCTCCGAGCCCTAATTTTCGGATTTCATATTTTCCTATTTTGACACATGTTTGTTAAATGCAGATTTGGGGAAAATGAAAACAGATCTCAGGAAAATGAGAGAGTTTTTTGTTAAGAATAAACATATGCACAAAATCCTCTTTCGTTTTATACACAGCTATCGCGATTCGAGAGATACAGATCCATAACCGCAACCCCAATTTTCAGCAGTTTGGCCCATTTTCTATGGCAGAAAGTTTCAAGAAATGGTTGTAACTGTTGTTATCTTTTAGATTAGAGAGGATTTCGACCTCAATACATATAGGAGGTATATTTGTAAAATAAATGGGGAAAAAGACACAGGAGTAGTACTCCTAGGCTGTAGCTTTCATTTTCAGTTTAATAAAAGATTGCAAAAGTAGGTTTTATCCATATCAGAGATTCCTGTGAGGTTGCTTGTAGATTTTGTCCATTTTCTTAGTTTCAATATCACTCCATCTATATTTTCTTCTCGATTTGTAAGTGTTTTGTAATAGAATTCATCCTCTGTTAGATGCTCTGTTGCAGACTGATTATAGGTTGTTTCTTGCAGAGATCAAGGTTTAGAATTCATTCTTTGCTAGATGCTCTGTCCCAACCATCTCTTTCCATTGATTTATGCTTGGAATTCACTCATCGCTAAGTGCTCCCTGTGTATTGATATGTTTTCTCTTTATTCTGCTGCCATACTTTTATAAATCCTTCTCTTTGTAATCAGATTCTATCTCGCCTATGGTCCATGGATTTTCATTTCCGAAACACTCTTATTATTTGCTTGATCATTTGACTCCATGCCCAATGGACAACTTCCTAGTCCAACCCACCAACCCTAAAAACTCAAAACTTTTTGTTACCGACATATCTGCCCACTGTTAATCTTATTGAATATCCTATTGTGACATATTTTCAAAAGATCCCTCTCGGGTTGGAAGGGGTAGTTTCCAATCAAAAGTGGTTCGAGGTTATCTCAGAATTTACTTGCATGCAACCCAAGTCAAGTCCGAGTGACAAAATTTATTTCATTTTAAATGTGTTAAGGCTTGGCTCTATTACAGCCTAGAGTCAACTCTTGCGACAACAGTTAAAATGAGTCCACAAGTTCCACTTGTCTATATATCATGTCAAAAATTCAGACAGAATCCTATCACTTCCCATCGCTATCACTTTTAAAAGTTAGTAGGAAAGATACTCTTGTTGGTTAATAATTATTGTAGAAGAATCATCTCGCTTGACCTTTGAACGCCAAGCCAATCGTATGTCGATATCTATCATTTTCAAACATAAACCACTAGTATCTTGATGGGTGTTTGAGAGAAATTCTCCGTCAAACTGTCCAAAATTTTTTAGTCCATTTGCCCATGCTATGACTTAAAAAATTTCGAGTCCACTTGCCCATGTTATATTTTCGGTAAAAACTGTTCATGTAAAATTTATTTATTTTTAAATTTAATTATCTAAATTATTTTAAAATGTAAAACACTTTTAAGATAATTATCTAAATTATTTTAAAATGTAAAACACTTTTTAGATAATTATCTAAATTATTTTAAAATGTAAAACACTTTTAAGATAGTAATAAAACTCAATTTTAATTTTTTTTTATTAAATTTGAGGACAATTTCTACTAAATAAAAAATATTATTTTTCTAAAACAATTTTATTAATAATTAAATTAATTATTTTTAATATTTTTTAAAAATAATATAAATTATTATTATTATTAACTTTGATTATCTAAATTATTTTAAAATGGACCAATACTAATAATAAAACTTGACTTCCAAAAAATAATTACACAAGTTGTAACCAATAAACATTATAATTATCTCTTATTTCACATCTTTAAATATCGTAAGGCTTCTAGGTTCCACTGCACACAATGAAAAGCATTGAAAATATGATTTTTTATAGTATAATTTGCATATAAAGCCATGCTAATTAGGGGGTTTCACTTCTCAAGTTTAAAACTTACATATGATATGAGAAAGAGGTTATTGGTTTCAAGGGGAAAGTCTTTGCTCCTAAGGGTTTGGCTCGTTTTGATCAAGCAAGTTTATCTTGGGTCTATGATAAATCTGGTTTTAGTGGGAGCTTTGCGCTAGTGATTCTCATGTTGAAAGAGAATGGCTAGGAGTTCTAAAATTGAGATTAAGAAATTTAATGGGAAAATCTCAAATGAGCTATGGAAGCTCAAGATGGAGGACCTTGTTGTAGACAAAGACAATGGGTTGTTTTGGATCCTGGTTCTGCACCTACGAGTATGTCAGTGGAAAATTGTAAAAAGTTGGAGAGAAAGGAAAAGAGTACAATCTAGTTGTGTCTTTCAGATTCACTGTTATTAAATGCCTTGGGAGAAGCTACAACCAAGGCATTAAGGGATAAGTTAGGGACCTTGTATCAATCTAAGTCCCTCATAAACAAATTGTTCCTTTGAAAGAAGTCGTATCTCTTGAGGATGAATGAAGGAGACTTCATTACATAACATCTAAATGACTTTAACACTATGGTAAATCAGTTGTTGTTTGTTGATATTAAAATTTCTTATGAAGATAAGTGCATCCGTTTACTATGTTCCTAGCAAGATTCATAGGATAGTCAAGTTGTAGCTATTGGGAGTAATACAACAACATTAACATTTGATGATGTGATTGCATCCTTGCTATTGAAAAATATGAGGCTAAAAACCATGGATATTCAAATCATGGATGCCTTATTGTAAGAGGTTGTTTCCAAGATAGAAATAAAAACAAATATCCATGGGGTAGATCAAAATCTAGAGGTAGATCTAAATCCCCAAGAAAATCTTTAAAGAAATGTTCGAAATACAGTAAAGTTGGGCATTATAAGAAGGATTGTAGATCTAAAAATGTTGATAAAAGAAAACGGATCTAATGATGTTCCTACTAGAGAAGGGAAGATCTCCTAAGAGGAAGGAGAGGATGTGTACTTGGCTTCTTTAAGCACACAGATAAATCATGATGTATGGTTTATCGATTCCGGTGCTTCTTTTCATATGACTCCTTGTAAGGAGTGGTTCTGTGAATATGAAAAGTAAAATAAAGGTGACGTTTTCCTAGGGGATGAATCGACAACTAGAATCATAGGATGAGGAAAAGTCAAGTTGTGGCTCAAGGATGGAAGGATTAGAACACTCCATGGCCTTTTGCACATTCGAGAGCTGGCTAGAAATTTGATATTTGTAAATAAGATAACTGATGCAGTTATACATAGAGTGTTTGAAAATGAATCCTGCAAAATGGTTCAAGGAGAAATAGTGTTGATGATGGGAGTTCAAAATGGAAATGATACAAGATATTGGGAATCACTATTAGTAATGGGTGCAAATGAAGAAGATCAAAACATGAAAATACATACATGATGTGGAGATAGCCATGCAAACACTCACACCAAATACCATGGGAAAATACCATGGGCCCATAAACCATTAATGATAAACCTAACAAAATACCATGGGCCCATAAACCATTAATAATAAACCTAACAATGAGTTGAGATTAACCCAACAAAAGAATGGAAAATAATTCTTGCATCAAAACTGTATGTTATATTACTTCCTCATTAACCATAAAGAGAAGTTTGTTTACTAAGAAATGAGGCAAGACTCTGAGAATCCTAAAAAAAAGGAAAAAAAGAAAAAAAACATACTAAAGAAAACCAAGCTAGAAAATATACTAAAAACAGTTCTTAAGAATGATTTATGCCCACCTATCCCCGAATGCAGCTCACATATATGTTCACACCAACTAACATCTAGAAACTGGAGGCTTCGCAGATTTGTTAATGATTGAGGAAACTTCTTTATCTTTGACCGAGATAAATTGAGAAATGTCAAATGCTGTAAATGCCCTATCGTTTCGGGCAATTATTGAATGGAAGTCTCACTTAAATCTAACACAGAGAGATATTTTAGATTATTAAAAAAACTTGCTGAAATTTATTCAAGACGTATATTATTCCATAACAATAAATTGCGGAGCCCTGGACACTAGATGGCTTTGTTGATTGTGAATATATCGTTTTTAATCAATGAACTTCTGCGGAGGCCCACACAATCGTCCACTGAGAATTCTTTTATTTTTTCTCCGGGCTTTAACAAACATTTAGTTTGCTTGTGGGATTCTGCAAGCGCTAAGTCATGCAATAAATCATGCATTTTTCAATACTTCACTCGCCCATCCCCATCGACCTTTGAAACCTCGATGAGGCATCGATCGATAAGTTTGTCCATATAAGATAGTGTTAAATTGTATGCTTCTTCTC
>JASDQU010103095.1:813294-861553 GCA_032191745.1 Picea mariana | reverse complement strand
CAGGCATCCGCGCGCCCAGATCAACGGTGTACATAGGATTCCGGACCCCCCCCACCTTTCTACCTTTAAGTGGAGGGGAGGGGTCTGGAATCTGGGGCGCATCTCTCCAACGACAACGATCATAGCGCCCAGATCAATGGTGCGAGAGGCGATTCTGGACCCCCCCCTCCTTTCTACCTTTAAGCGGAGGGGGGGGGGGTTCGGAATCCGGGGTGCATCTTCCTGATGGCTGCGATTGGAGAGCCTGGATCAATGGCTCACAGGCGATCCAGACTCTCACAGCCTTTCTTCGTTTAACCCTGCGGGCCCCTTTCCACGTCGTGTCGCCTTTTACGCCATTTCCCTCCTTTCCAGCTATTCCCCACCTGGCCATGTGGCAGGATCATTTCCCTTTAGCTTCTCATCATTCCGTCTAGGTGGTCCCTTCCCCATCTCATCATCCACTCACCACCTGCCATGTGTCCCGCTCCCCCCCACGTCAGCCTCCCACTAAAATGTGCTCATTACGTCTCATCTCCTGCCTCCTCCGCTTATTTCCTTCTACCATGTGTCTCCCTTGTAACCTCTCTCACACCTCATCACTCCATGCCCCGCCCTCATAGCTTTGGCACCACCACTCCCCTTATGCGCCCCATCCTTCGCGCTGGCCTCCATGCCTATTCATCAGGCCATTTAGTTGATCCAGATGGCAGCGCGAGGGGCCGTCCACGTCCCAAAAGTTTTGAGTTGGTCGGGCCATCCTGAATCCCAATGAAGAAGTTATTGAAGAAGTTGGTGGTGGTTAGACATAACCTCCGCCGTAATGGGAAAGTCCAGCGACGAATTAAAGGAACGTCGATTCGCCTATGGAACTGTCAGGAGTCCGATTGCGTCTGCCATAAGTTGCACGACCATTCAGAGATTGCAGGTGCAGATTGTCAGAATCCATGCAGACGCAAAGCTTTTAATGCAACGTCTCGATTTTGTTGCTATTGTTGTTTTGAGTATATGAAGGCGTTTTCACCATTTTTTGTATCTATCGATGGTAGAGCAGAGCTCCCTACTGTAAAATTTAACAAACACTCTAGTTTGTTGGATATGCACTATATATGAGATATCTTGTTTTATTATAGACAGTTTTTCTCACTCCATCTAATTTTCGTCTCATAGAGAGTTCGTGATTGACTGAGTCGCGCGAACTGTTGCAGTTCTGTTATGATAAATGATTTATCATTGCACTATTGTATTCTCTGGTTTTCTGTATTTAAGTGCAAGAAGACCTTGCGTTTGGATGCCTTCTTCTATAGTCTGTTAGGAACCTGCCGTTTATAGCAGACCTTCGCACTCTTCCCATATAAGTCTTCCGCATGTTCACCCTTTACTACGACTCACTGTCTGAAGTTTATATAAGACCTCAATCACCTATGCATGCCTGGCCTAGTTTGGAGTTAGAATGATATCGTTTTGAGTTGGCTTCCATTCGGTCACCCCATCTATAAACAAACCGTGAGATAAAACTGATGGGCGTCGGGCTCTGCTCCTGCTAGCAATCCAGGAGTGACTTCCGTCGCCAACACCCTGTATACGATTTTACCACGTAAAATTGTTGTGTTCAATTTGTGTGATTGTTGTTGTCTCTATGTTGTATTTTGTTCCATTTAAATCCAGTTAATTTATGCTTCCGTTGCACAACACATCTCCCCTATATCCACTTCCAGGTAATGAGAAATCCTGAATTTACAATGAAAATGCTTTTCTTTTAAAATATGTATAGAGATTTCCTATTAGAGTTATTGTTGTGTTTTTCTTATAAAATATGTATAGAGATTTCCTATTAGAGGTATTGTTGTTATGTGTAAGTAATCATCGAGTTGTTTTATGATAGAATCTCATTTTCTCATCGACCTCTTCCCACAACTTATATGTTACCTTCTTTTATACCAAGTCTTGAATGACCAACGGTCCATCCGACAAATCTTCTTTTTCAATTTCCCATTTTTAATTCATTACACCCTGTCATGATAACAATCCTTATATTGAGATTCAATATTTTCTTGCATCGGTGGTATGTTTCTACCATGTGCTTTGTTTTGATAATATGTATAATAAATTGGCATAATGCTTTTCCTTCTAAAGGTAAGATACTTATTTCTACTAGCATCATAGTGTAAGGGATCTATATTTCAACTCTTAGTTCGTTTACTAATAACCTTTTTTTAACTCTTTCAACTTTCTTCCAAGATTCTTTGGAAAATATCAGAGCCCAAACAGGACAACCATACAAAATCATTATTTGCACTAATGTTTTGAAGATTGGCTTCCTCAATTTCCAACTCCATAGCTAAATTATTATGCATAGAATAGAGGGAATCCATTCCCCTTACTACCAATTTATCCACACAAGAGTTCCAATTACAATTATCATCATATTATAGGGAGAGGTACTTATAAAAAGGAACTACCTCCAAATTGGCACCAATAAATGTAATGGTTATATCCTTCTTTCAAGTACCTATTCCCATTACTTGTTTTTTTTTTTTTTAACATTAATTTAAAAGTAACTACAAATTTTATTTAGAGCATCAAGATGTGTTTGGAAACTATCTTCTTGTATTTCCATTAGCACAAAATCATCTACATAAATAAAAAAACAACAAGGCACAACCCTCTATGCATATTCCTCCTCCCCCATTCTTCCTTATCCAACCATCTCACTAATCCATAGTTACCAAATTCAAATTCAAATTCAAATTTGATTTGATACGAAAAAAAATTGACTCCGTAAAATCTAATACAAAAAAAAAAATTGACTACCTAAAATCCAATACGAAAAAAAATCGAAAGTATACATCTTACAAATTCTAAAAACATATTATTTTTTCAAAATTTCAAAAATTTCTGGAATATACATCTTACAAATTCTAAAAACATATTATTTTTTCAAAATTCCAAACAATCCATATATGTTCATTTCATAAAGAAAGATCCTCAAAATAAATAGCGGGTAGAAGAGTCTAAGGGTTTTAGAGAGGTGATCCACACTTTGAAGGACTACAGGATTGAGAACAAATCATAGAGGTAATTTTAAATTTTTGGCTAGTAAATTAAATACAATAGAGGTGGTGGTGATGAATAAAGTGGTGGTGACAAATAAAACCTGATAAAGAGTAATGGTCTCTACTTATAGGGAAAAATATTTATGGCAAAACAATATACATAGGATTGATCATACTTTTAAATCTATATACATAAGAAGAGAAGAAGTATACAAAATATGATCTTTACTTATCTAAACTTCTAAATATAGTATTGATTATCACACCTCAAAATAGTTCTAAATATAATATCGATTAACATGTGTTTCTAACTGTTCATCCAGTATATTTAGAACTCTCTTAAGCCCTAAACCTAACCATCACCGGTCTCACCCGTGTAAAGCTTCTCGGTGATCAAATTACCAAAAACCAAATTAACACCTAATTGAATTCGAATTTGCTTATTAATCCCCTAACCGAATCAAATGGTTGATTTTTTTAATTTGGTAACTATGCACTAATCTATGAATATGCCCAATAATGTTGGAGAGAGGGCATATCATTGCTTCACTCCAATATTACTTTCTTCTTAGAGTGTCATCATTTATGGGCATCCCCAATTATGTAATAATATTTTCATGTAAACTGAAAATAGCTTCTTCCCACTCAACCAAAATTCCTATTTTTTCATTATTTCCCAAAGTTTTATTTGAGGCACTATAAAGAATACTTTAACAAAATTGACTAACTAAATATAAATGTTATTAACTTTCTATAGACAATAACTCTAAGAGTTACAAGGTGATCAATGATTAAATATTTAGGTTATTTGTTGTATATTCATATTTGAGCGGTTAATTCTATGTAATCCTAGTGCCTCAAAAAAATTTCAACACGTTAAATCTATTTACACATTAAAAAAATACAATTTAAACAACATAACAATTAAACAATACCTTGTATAAATTGATTTAATATAAAACAATACACTTTTATTAACTAATAATTAATGGAAGAATCCTTTGAGCCAACCCTAAACCATCATTTTTCAACCCTAACCCACTAATGTCTCGATGGGTACTTGACAAAAATTCCCCATGAAAATAGGGTGAGTGGAACTATAAAAAAATTTCAAGTTCCACTTGTCTAGGTTATTACTTTAAATTTATGGCCCAATTCTTGTGAAAAGTAAAAAATGTTTGTTGTATTTTGATAGATATTGCTTTTCTTTGTTGTAAGTGAAAGGAGAATGGATCCACAAGTGGACGTTGTCACTTCAAAATTTCTAGCAGAGTCCTATCACTTGCCCATTGCTATCACATTAAAAGTTAGTATAGAAAGGATAATGGGTCTACATGTTCCACTAGGCCATGCTACAACTGCAAAAAAATGGTAAGAATGTCATTACTCGCCCATGGTTAGTGTTGTAACAAATTTTGAAATTTTGGCTTTTGGTAACTTAGGAGAGAAAAACTTTATAGTGTTTAACTACCGAAAGTGTAGATGTGAGAAAACAACCATTTTTCTCTCACACGCATCACTGAATGTTCTCTACCTAACATCTTCAGTCAAATAACGTCGAAATCAACCCCAAATGCCACAACAATATAACAGTCATGAGCCAACTCACGAACAATCCAAGACAAGGTTCACGTGAGAATCAAAGAAATGTACCATATGTTCGAGCATTGAGTCACAAGGAGAATGAATGGAAGCATTGATTGTCGAACGACCGCATACACCGAGCATTAAGCCACATGAAAAACAAATCTCACGAGTCCGAGGTTTTTGGCCATTGGGGATTTGGCCGACATAGATATTTTAATAAATACAACGCCGATCCCCAAATTCACTGAAGCATTAAAGGATAAGTCAGGTTAATTAAATATTAAGAAATATTAACATTAATAAATCTCATCGCAATTTCGCGATTCGAGATTTCTCGCATCAAGTATTATCAAAGTCCTGACACTTAAATCTACGAAAGGTTAAAGATTAATTGCTAATCATGATTAATTAAGAGATCAAGACAAATAATTATTGTTTAATTAATCCCATCGTGATTCAGGATTCCTTGCATGTCATAACTCTTGAAGACATGATACCCAAAACCCCGAAACCCGAAATCCCGAAATATGCCAAACTGCTTTAGCAAAATGCATTTTTCTCAGTCGTGGAGCGGTCGTTTTCCGCGTTTGAATAATCGATCGACATATAAAAATCCTAAGATTTCCTTTGGTGTCTTCAAAATTTCATTTGGATCTTGGGAAGGTAGTCAAAAGTTCCCTGAACGATGAGGTTCGTTTTCATAAATGTGGCGTTTTTTACTGTGCTGAGTCATCATTTTCAAATGATGATTCTGAGCGACTGGAGTATCTTTTTGAGAAACGGTTGGAGGATTTTGTGCCTAACACATCAGAGATCATTATAATCTCTCAGTTTTCGTACAGGTGTCATATAGTGGGAGAATTAAATCCATCTCCGAGCCCTAATTTTCAGATTTTATATTTTCTTGTTTTGACACATGTTTGTTAAATGCAGATTTGGGGCAAATGAAAATGGATATTAGGAAACTGAGAGAAGTTTTTGTTAAGAATAAACATATGCACAAAACATTTTTCATTTTATAAACAACTGTTGTGATTCGAGAGATATAGATCCATAACCACAGCCCCAATTTTCAGCAGTTTGTCCCACTTTCTATGGCAGAAAGTTTCAAGAATTGGTTGTAACTGTTGTTATCTTTTAGATTAAAGAGGATTTCGACCTCAATACATATAGGAGGAATATTTGTAAAATAAATGGGTAAAAATGCATAGGATTAGTACTCCTAGGTTGTAGCTTTCATTTTCAGTTTAATAAAATATTGCAGAAGCATGTTTTATCCATATCAGAGATTCCTATGAGGTTGCTTGCAAATTTTGTCCATTTTCTTAGTTTCAATATCACTCCATATATCTTTTCTTCTCGATTTGTAACTATTTTGTAATAGAATTCATCCTCTGTTAGATGCTTTGTTGTAGACTAATTATAGGTTGTTTCTTACAGAGATCAAGGTTTAGAATTCATCCTTTGCTAGATGCTCTTTCCCAACCATCTCTTTCCACTGATTTATGCTTGTAATTCACTCATCGCTAAGTGATCCTTGTGTATTGATATGTTTTCTCTTTATTCTGTTGCCATATTTTTATAAATCCTTCTCTTTGTAATCAAATTCTATCTCGCCTCTGGTCCATGGATTTCCATTTTCGAAACACTCTTATTATTTTCTCGATCATTTGACTCCATGCCCAATGGACTACCTCCTGGTCCAACCCACCAACCCTAAAAACCCAAAACTTTCTGTTACCCACAGATCTTCCCACTATTTATCTTATTGAATATCCTATTGTGACATATTTTCAAGAGATCCCTCTCGGGTTGGAAAGAGCAGTTTCCAATAAAAAGTGGTTCGAGGTTATCTCAGAATTTACTTGCATGCAACCCAAGTCAAGTCCGAGTGACGAAATTTATTTCATTTTAAATGTGCTAAGGCTTGGCTCTATTATAGCCTAGAGTCAACTCTTGCGACAACATTTTCTGGTGCCATTGTCGGGGATGAAGATAAGAAAATTTTCCCTGGGATACGACATAAGTTCAGATCTATCTATTGATGGTGAACAAGGGATAGGCATTCAATTGGTTGTGATCATTCACCTGGTGACTCCTTGGTTTGAAGACTCTACATGATTCACTGGCGACTCCACTGGTCTCAAAATTTCGAATTCGTTCATTGCTTGGATTGCCGCAAGGTTTGCTCCTCTAAACTTTACAAATGTTTATGGTTTTAACAACACTATTCCAAACATTAAAGTTTGGGAAGACGTCCTTCCTAAATTTGGAGAATATGCGGATGACAATCCCGCAAATCACTTGCTTGAATTCCACAAGCTCATGGATGATTTAAATATACATCATGAAGATGTCCTCATGAAGTTGTTTATGTTTTAATTGGAAATAGATGCTAGACTTTGGTATAAATCTTTACCCCATTCCAGTATTCCTGCATTGAAAGATTTTCACATACTTTTTCATCAACGTTGTAAAAGAATATACTCAGCTGAAATACTTTTTGAAGATTGTTGTAATATAGAATTTATAAGTCAAAAAGATCAAACAAATCCTCTTGAAGAGGAGGAAGAAATATCATAAATTTCTCAAGTTGATGAAGATGATTAGTATGAGGAAGAGTTGGCTCATAAATAAGTTGGATATGATAGCTCTTGTGGACATATTCAAGAAGAATACATTCAGTGTCACGACCAATCTGCAGAAGAGAAAGGAAATAATTGTTGTTTTATCCAGAAAATACAGAGACCACCTTCTCCTTTGACTGAAGAAGAAATAGATTTTCTTCTGCATAGTCATGTTATAGACCTTGCTTACACAGATTTGCAGTGTATACATAGTCCCATATATGAGAGTCAGACTTCTTCCATTTCTGAAAATATAATATTTTTTTTTAAATGACAGACATGTGTTTGATGAAACTCTACAGGAAGTTAATGGACCTATTTATGATGATGATCTCTAGCCAGGAAATCAGCTTGTAAGCCCTGTTTTGTTTCATGAAGAGGATATGGCTGTCACATTCAATAGTATTGAAGGAATTTTGTTGTTCAAGGATGCCTTAGAATGTGATTTGGAGGAGTATAAATCTGAGATAAACATCATGCCAGATAAAGGAACATAATTGCCCATGCTTGAGCAATCCATAGTCAATATTCCAAGCATTTTTCTGACTGACGACACTCCTGAGTTATCCGTTGAACCTAAATATGATGAGTACACTGATGATTATAATATTGTTTCTCTAGAACAATTTGCTGAAGGGTTTTCATTGAGGAATGACGGTCTTCAGACAAATTCCATATCAGATGAAGGATGTTTGGATATCCTCTTTGAGGATGATCCTAAGAAAAATAAAGTGGAGTATACAATAGTCTTTGATGAATATTTTTACTTAAAACCTCAGGACCATGCATTTTTTCATGATCCTTTTGCTGACCTTTTAGATTCATTTAATGGAGGAGTATTCTATGTCATGGATATTTTTCCACAGGAATCGAGGAAAATTTTGAAAATTCATGATCAACAACATTTCAAATGGAAGTTGTTAGTTTCCTTTTTTAGCCTGCTCAAAGAAAGTGTGAGCAGATTTCAAATAAGTACACAGTTTTTTGGATTGGCTTCACTGGCCTTTTTGTATCATTTGATTCAGTGGTAATTTTTTCAGTAGTTAGAGTAGGTGATGTATATAAATAATCTTGACTTTGAGCATTAGAGTACAACAGTGTTTTTCAGTATGTTTCCAGTTTAGTTTGGAATCCAGTATGGTTTTGTTTTAAAGAATTACGACTCCATAGCTGAATGAATGCGTAAGTGGATTTTGTTTCAGAAAGGTGCAAGTAAAGTGACAGAGTTCAGAGTTTGATAAGGATGATTTCAGGTCGCCCAATGGATGAAAGCACATGGTCTACTATTCTTGGCGCTTTGCAGGGAAGCACCATCCATAGATGGAGCCTCTATTGTAACAAATTTTAAAATTTTGGATTTCGGTAATTTAGGAGAGAAAAAAATTATAGTGTTTAACTACCGAAAGTGTAGATGTGAGAAAACAACCATTTTTCTGTCACGTGCATCACTGAATGTTCTCTACCTGACATCTTCAGTTACATAACGCAGAAATCAGCCCCAAATGCCACAACAATATAACAGTCACGAGCCAACTCACGAACAATCCAAGACAAGGTTCACGTGAGAATCAAAGAAATGTACCATATGTTCGAGCGTTGAGTCACAAGGAGAATGAATGGAATCATTGGCAGTGGAACGACTGCATACACCGAGCATTAAGCCACATAAAAAATGAATCTCACGAGTCCGGGGTTTTTGGCCATCAGGGATTTGGATGACATACATATTTTAATAACTATAGCTCCGATCCCCGAATTCACTAAAGTATTAAAGGATAATCCGGGTTAATTAAATATTAAGAAATATTAACATTAATAAATCTCATCGCAATTTTGCGATTCGAGATTTCCCGCGTCAAGCATTATCGAAGTCCCGACACTTAAATCTATGAAAGTTTAAAGATTAATTGCTAATCGTGATTAATTAAGAGATTAAGACAAATAACTATTGTCTAATTAATCCCATCGTGATTTGGGATTCCTTTCATGTCATAACTCTTGAAGACATGATACCCAAAACCCTGAAACCCAAAATATGCCAAACTACTTTAGAAAAACGCAAATGTCTCAGCTGTGGGGAGGTCGATTTCCGTGTTCAAATCGTCGATCGACATATAAAAATACTAATATTTCCAGTGGTGTCTTCAGAATTTCATTTGGATCTTGGGAAGGTAGTCAAAAGTCCCCTGAAATATGAGGTTCGTTTTTAGAAAGGTGTGTATTTTGCTGTGTTGAGTCATCATTTTCAAATGATGTTTTTGAGCGACTGGAGTATCATTTTGAGAAACGGTTGGATAATTTTGTGCCTAACACATCATAGATCATTATCCTCTCTCAATTTTTGTACAGGTGTCACATATTGGGAGAATCAAATCCATCTCCGAGCCCTAATTTTCGGATTTCATATTTTCCTATTTTGACACATGTTTGTTAAATGCAGATTTGGGGAAAATGAAAACAGATCTCAGGAAAATGAGAGAGTTTTTTGTTAAGAATAAACATATGCACAAAATCCTCTTTCGTTTTATACACAGCTATCGCGATTCGAGAGATACAGATCCATAACCGCAACCCCAATTTTCAGCAGTTTGGCCCATTTTCTATGGCAGAAAGTTTCAAGAAATGGTTGTAACTGTTGTTATCTTTTAGATTAGAGAGGATTTCGACCTCAATACATATAGGAGGTATATTTGTAAAATAATTGGGGAAAAAGACACAGGAGTAGTACTCCTAGGCTGTAGCTTTCATTTTCAGTTTAATAAAAGATTGCAAAAGTAGGTTTTATCCATATCAGAGATTCCTGTGAGGTTGCTTGTAGATTTTGTCCATTTTCTTAGTTTCAATATCACTCCATCTATATTTTCTTCTTGATTTGTAAGTGTTTTGTAATAGAATTCATCCTCTGTTAGATGCTCTGTTGCAGACTGATTATAGGTTGTTTCTTGCAGAGATCAAGGTTTAGAATTCATTCTTTGCTAGATGCTCTGTCCCAACCATCTCTTTCCATTGATTTATGCTTGGAATTCACTCATCGCTAAGTGCTCCCTGTGTATTGATATGTTTTCTCTTTATTCTGCTGCCATACTTTTATAAATCCTTCTCTTTGTAATCAGATTCTATCTCGCCTATGGTCCATGGATTTTCATTTCCGAAACACTCTTATTATTTGCTTGATCATTTGACTCCATGCCCAATGGACAACTTCCTAGTCCAACCCACCAACCCTAAAAACTCAAAACTTTTTGTTACCGACATATCTGCCCACTGTTAATCTTATTGAATATCCTATTGTGACATATTTTCAAAAGATCCCTCTCGGGTTGGAAGGGGTAGTTTCCAATCAAAAGTGGTTCGAGGTTATCTCAGAATTTACTTGCATGCAACCCAAGTCAAGTCCGAGTGACAAAATTTATTTCATTTTAAATGTGTTAAGGCTTGGCTCTATTACAGCCTAGAGTCAACTCTTGCGACAACAGTTAAAATGAGTCCACAAGTTCCACTTGTCTATATATCATGTCAAAAATTCAGACAGAATCCTATCACTTCCCATCGCTATCACTTTTAAAAGTTAGTAGGAAAGATACTCTTGTTGGTTAATAATTATTGTAGAAGAATCATCTCGCTTGACCTTTGAACGCCAAGCCAATCGTATGTCGATATCTATCATTTTCAAACATAAACCACTAGTATCTTGATGGGTGTTTGAGAGAAATTCTCCGTCAAACTGTCCAAAATTTTTTAGTCCATTTGCCCATGCTATGACTTAAAAAATTTCGAGTCCACTTGCCCATGTTATATTTTCGGTAAAAACTGTTCATGTAAAATTTATTTATTTTTAAATTTAATTATCTAAATTATTTTAAAATGTAAAACACTTTTAAGATAATTATCTAAATTATTTTAAAATGTAAAACACTTTTTAGATAATTATCTAAATTATTTTAAAATGTAAAACACTTTTAAGATAGTAATAAAACTCAATTTTAATTTTTTTTTATTAAATTTGAGGACAATTTCTACTAAATAAAAAATATTATTTTTCTAAAACAATTTTATTAATAATTAAATTAATTATTTTTAATATTTTTTAAAAATAATATAAATTATTATTATTATTAACTTTGATTATCTAAATTATTTTAAAATGGACCAATACTAATAATAAAACTTGACTTCCAAAAAATAATTACACAAGTTGTAACCAATAAACATTATAATTATCTCTTATTTCACATCTTTAAATATCGTAAGGCTTCTAGGTTCCACTGCACACAATGAAAAGCATTGAAAATATGATTTTTTATAGTATAATTTGCATATAAAGCCATGCTAATTAGGGGGTTTCACTTCTCAAGTTTAAAACTTACATATGATATGAGAAAGAGGTTATTGGTTTCAAGGGGAAAGTCTTTGCTCCTAAGGGTTTGGCTCGTTTTGATCAAGCAAGTTTATCTTGGGTCTATGATAAATCTGGTTTTAGTGGGAGCTTTGCGCTAGTGATTCTCATGTTGAAAGAGAATGGCTAGGAGTTCTAAAATTGAGATTAAGAAATTTAATGGGAAAATCTCAAATGAGCTATGGAAGCTCAAGATGGAGGACCTTGTTGTAGACAAAGACAATGGGTTGTTTTGGATCCTGGTTCTGCACCTACGAGTATGTCAGTGGAAAATTGTAAAAAGTTGGAGAGAAAGGAAAAGAGTACAATCTAGTTGTGTCTTTCAGATTCACTGTTATTAAATGCCTTGGGAGAAGCTACAACCAAGGCATTAAGGGATAAGTTAGGGACCTTGTATCAATCTAAGTCCCTCATAAACAAATTGTTCCTTTGAAAGAAGTCGTATCTCTTGAGGATGAATGAAGGAGACTTCATTACATAACATCTAAATGACTTTAACACTATGGTAAATCAGTTGTTGTTTGTTGATATTAAAATTTCTTATGAAGATAAGTGCATCCGTTTACTATGTTCCTAGCAAGATTCATAGGATAGTCAAGTTGTAGCTATTGGGAGTAATACAACAACATTAACATTTGATGATGTGATTGCATCCTTGCTATTGAAAAATATGAGGCTAAAAACCATGGATATTCAAATCATGGATGCCTTATTGTAAGAGGTTGTTTCCAAGATAGAAATAAAAACAAATATCCATGGGGTAGATCAAAATCTAGAGGTAGATCTAAATCCCCAAGAAAATCTTTAAAGAAATGTTCGAAATACAGTAAAGTTGGGCATTATAAGAAGGATTGTAGATCTAAAAATGTTGATAAAAGAAAACGGATCTAATGATGTTCCTACTAGAGAAGGGAAGATCTCCTAAGAGGAAGGAGAGGATGTGTACTTGGCTTCTTTAAGCACACAGATAAATCATGATGTATGGTTTATCGATTCCGGTGCTTCTTTTCATATGACTCCTTGTAAGGAGTGGTTCTGTGAATATGAAAAGTAAAATAAAGGTGACGTTTTCCTAGGGGATGAATCGACAACTAGAATCATAGGATGAGGAAAAGTCAAGTTGTGGCTCAAGGATGGAAGGATTAGAACACTCCATGGCCTTTTGCACATTCGAGAGCTGGCTAGAAATTTGATATTTGTAAATAAGATAACTGATGCAGTTATACATAGAGTGTTTGAAAATGAATCCTGCAAAATGGTTCAAGGAGAAATAGTGTTGATGATGGGAGTTCAAAATGGAAATGATACAAGATATTGGGAATCACTATTAGTAATGGGTGCAAATGAAGAAGATCAAAACATGAAAATACATACATGATGTGGAGATAGCCATGCAAACACTCACACCAAATACCATGGGAAAATACCATGGGCCCATAAACCATTAATGATAAACCTAACAAAATACCATGGGCCCATAAACCATTAATAATAAACCTAACAATGAGTTGAGATTAACCCAACAAAAGAATGGAAAATAATTCTTGCATCAAAACTGTATGTTATATTACTTCCTCATTAACCATAAAGAGAAGTTTGTTTACTAAGAAATGAGGCAAGACTCTGAGAATCCTAAAAAAAAGGAAAAAAAGAAAAAAAACATACTAAAGAAAACCAAGCTAGAAAATATACTAAAAACAGTTCTTAAGAATGATTTATGCCCACCTATCCCCGAATGCAGCTCACATATATGTTCACACCAACTAACATCTAGAAACTGGAGGCTTCGCAGATTTGTTAATGATTGAGGAAACTTCTTTATCTTTGACCGAGATAAATTGAGAAATGTCAAATGCTGTAAATGCCCTATCGTTTCGGGCAATTATTGAATGGAAGTCTCACTTAAATCTAACACAGAGAGATATTTTAGATTATTAAAAAAACTTGCTGAAATTTATTCAAGACGTATATTATTCCATAACAATAAATTGCGGAGCCCTGGACACTAGATGGCTTTGTTGATTGTGAATATATCGTTTTTAATCAATGAACTTCTGCGGAGGCCCACACAATCGTCCACTGAGAATTCTTTTATTTTTTCTCCGGGCTTTAACAAACATTTAGTTTGCTTGTGGGATTCTGCAAGCGCTAAGTCATGCAATAAATCATGCATTTTTCAATACTTCACTCGCCCATCCCCATCGACCTTTGAAACCTCGATGAGGCATCGATCGATAAGTTTGTCCATATAAGATAGTGTTAAATTGTATGCTTCTTCTCYTGTTTCTGGAGAAAACCCTTCTTCTATCCAAGCATGCACTAAATATTCTGAATTTATTCTAGTATTTTTAGGAAAAGCAGAGCAATACAGAAAACAAAGTTTCAAATGATAGGGCAAATCCTCATAACTCAACCTAAGAGATGACACAACGTGGCCACTCATGGATTCTRCTTCATTTAGACGATTCAAAGTGGATTCCCAATCATTAGGAATCATCCTTATTCTTTTCATAGACGCTCCTATTATTTTAAAATCCAATGGTAGTCCCAAACATTTTTCTACAATTCTAGAAAAGCATGAATGCAGAACAATTTCATGGTGTTTGGGTAGGATAAATTAAACATGTCGTGGATGTGACAACTTGGCAGAACCTCTACAACTTTTTTATGCCGAGTAGTCACCACAATCTTATAGTTTCTTTGCAAAGGCAAGCCAATTTTGTTCCAAACATCCCTTTCCCACCCGTCATCAAGAACAAATAGACAACGAGCTTCTTTTAAATATTCATGAATTTTGGTTGTAAGATATTTGACCCCTAAACCTTGAATTTCATCACCGGAAAGTTTGATTTGTCTGCACATTTCCACAAGGAGCGGTTTAACCATGAAAATCTGTGATAAATCCAACCAAACCATGTAGTCGAAATTTTTTTTGACTCTTTGGATTTTGAATACATGTTGAACGAAAAAGGTTTTGCCCATCCCTCCCATTCCCAGAACGACAATGACTTGATAAGACTCTTCTTCACTCAATATTAATTCAATGATCTGTTTAATGTCATTATCAATGCCCACATGTTGTATTTCTTTAATAAAAGAACTTGATATATCCCTCTTGTCTTCTGAATTCTCTTAATTAAATGCATTCAAATCGAGAACGCATGTAATGATAAAATAAGAAGCAGAGAATACAGAGAAATAGTAGAGCATAAATAGTATTTAGTATATTGAGTATATGTGAAAAGAGTACATAAGAAAAGGGAAAAAAGTTGAGCTAAATAGGCTGAAGCAAATCAAGAACATCAAGAAATGATAGTACAGCTGGCTAGGATAGCTAGCAGTGTACATTCAGACTGTTGAGGTTACATTCTATTTAACACTCCCTCTTAAACTCAACAGTTACAAACATCAGCACTGATAATTCCCAAGTGTTGTCTCTGAAAATCAAAAATGGATTTTCCCAGTGGCTTTGTGAAAATATTTGCGAGATGATCTCGAGAGCCACATAATTGAAGTTCTATGTCACCATTATTGACTAGCTCACAGATGAAGTGAAAGCAAGTGTCAATGTGTTTGCTTTTATTGTGAAACACATGATTTTTAGATAGAGGAATTGCTGAGGTGTTGTCAGAAAAGATAGGAGTTGGCTCCTTTTTTGTATGTGACATATCATTCAATATTCTTCTCAGCCACACAGCTTGACAGGAAGATGATTTAGCAATGACATACTCTGACTCTGCAGAAGATATTGATACAATTGGCTGCTTCTTTAACGCCCATGAAATTAGGTTCGTGCCCAGGTGAAAAACATGTCCTGAGGTGTTTTTTCTGTCATCTAGGCTGCCTGCAAAATCATTGTCTGTGTAACCAGATAGATGATTATCACCAAACTAAGTGTACCATAAGCCAAAATTAAGAGTGTCTGCAACATATCTCAGAATCTGTTTCGCCATTTTCCAGTGAGAATCTTTGGGGGATTCCATAAACCTAGAAACAAGGATGGCTACATACATAATATCAGGCCTAGTTGCTGTAAGATACAACAAATTGCCTACTAAACTTTTGTACAAGGTAGGGTCCACTGTAGGGCCTTCATCTTTCTTGCTTAATATTGTGCCTAGGGGTATAGGGGTTTCTACTAGATTGCATTCTTCCATGCAAAATCTTTTGATGATGTCTGCTGCATACTTTTGCTGACAGACAAAAATGCCTTTGGTTGATTGATCAACCTCAATTCCCATAAAATATTTCATTATGCCAAGATCTTTCATCTCAAACTTAGATTGCATGGCATGTTTAAAACTAGTTAACTCAAAATTTCCAATATATATCATGTCATCAACATATAAACATACAATCAAAATTTTACCATGCTGATCAGTTTTGGTGTAAAGAGTTGGCTCTTTTTGGCTTCTACTAAAACCACTTTTGATCAGGTAAGTGTCAATTCTGTTGTACCAAGCTCTTGGAGCTTGTTTTAAGCCATACAGGGCTTTCTTCAACCGATATACTTTGGTTGGCTGCTCTTTGACTTCAAATCTAGGTGGTTGATCCACATAGACCTCTTCTTCTAAGACAACATTTAGGAAAGATGACTTGACATCCATCTGGTATACTTTCCATTTTTGTTGAGATTCTATAGCTAAGAGTGTCCTTACAGTGTCTAAGCTTGCCACTAGAGAAAAATTTTCACCATAATCAGTACCTGGTTGTTGTGAGAATCCTTTGGCAACAAGTCTAGCCTTGTGTTTTTCAATCTGCCCTTTTTCATTGAGTTTAGTTTTGTAAACCCACTTGACACCTATACTTTTCTTGTGTCTGGGAAAATCAACAAGGTCCCATGTCTTTTTCTTCTCAATGGAGTCAATCTCTTGGTTCATGGCGTGAACCCAATGTGGCTCCTTAGCTGCTTCTTTAAAATATGTAGGTTGACATGACATTAATGCAAAAAGATTGTGTTGTTCAATGTCATCCAGCTGCTGATGGATTTATCTCAAACTTCGAGTTATCTGATTTGGGAGTGCAGAGGATGAGTCTCTGCTGGAATTTGAGTTATCCTGAGAGTTTTCAGATTGTCCTTGTACCTGAAATATTGGAAGAGAAGGTTGAGGTATTGGCTGTCCTGAATTTTCTGCGTTTTCAGGACTGGGCAACAATGGATTTTGACTATCCATTTGTTGATTTTCAGATTCGTTCCAGATTTTATCTTCCAAAAATTTTATATCTCTGCTGAGAATTAGTTTTTTTGAGAGTGGATTGTAAAGCCTGTAATATTTTGATGTTACGTTGTATCCAGTAAAGATGCATTTCTCACTTCTATCATCCAATTTCTTCCTTAATTCAGAAGGTATGTGAGCATATGCTATGTAGCCAAATGTTCTGAGATGTGCAACATTTAGCTTTGTCCCACTCCAAGCTTCTTGAGGGACCTTATGTTGATATTATGGTAGCTACGAGAGGTATTTACCTCCATGTGTAAACCTGACGAGAATAGAAGACTCCGGGAAGCAAGAGAAACCCTAATGAGTTGGCTAATAACCCTAGAAGACTTGTTAGCACAAGAAGATAATATGTATTAGGTTATTAGCCTACAAGAGAAGAAGTCGGTCAGAAGAATTAATATATACTGAACAAATAGGTACTCAGAAGGAGAAGTTGGCCCCAGTAAGTCTTCCAGAACCATTATAAATACAGGGCGTCGGTCTCTCATTTGACACATCTCAGCAGTTGCAGAGAGCTAGTTCTGCTCAGTGCAGTTGCAGTCTTGTGCATAGGTTTGGAGGAGAGCTGATGGAGTAGTTGCTGCAACTAACAGTTACGTTTTGTCTTGGACTATCTCTTGGCTAGGGTTGGACTATCTGATCAGCCATTGTTGGTGCTTTATCCTTGGAGGAAGATGCGCTACACCTTGTTTGGCTATCCAGCCTAGGTTTTACTTCTAGAGTAATTCTCAGTCAAGGTTAAGGTGCTCAGAGGGTGGCTTCGGCCTATGGTTGGGTGATAATAGTGATATTGGCAATGAAAAAACAAGCACAATGCTTCATATTCTAACAGGTTATGGGCCCACATCTCCTTCATTCAGTCTAAACGCTAGAAGGAAGCATAGCCGCTGGGATATTGATCTCACTGAGGAACTGCCACTAGGGTTACTAGCAGGAGAAGCTTCCAAGACACTGCAACTAGGGTTACTACAAGGTGTAGTTGTAGAAAACCTAATCCTCTTGTTGAGGCACCTTAAATAAAGGGATTGACCTAATCTCCAGATAGATCAGTGCACCCTAGCCTAGCACATCTCCTGGTACTCTCAAAACTCCAAGACATGAAGTTTGAATTTCTGGTCAAATCTAGGGTTGACCAAGCCAAAGTAGCCATGACTTACTCAATGAAGTCAAAGAACAAGTTAGATGGAGCTTATAACTTCATAGCGTGGAAGACAAGGATTGACCTCATCCTTGCCAAGAATAAAGTGTTGGATATCGTGAAAGAAAAGATCATGAAACCAGAGTTTGAAAAAGGAAAAGAGAAGGAACCGCAGAACATTGCAGCTATGGAGAAGTTGAAAGATGTTGACATCAATGCCATGAGTATCATAGTGGATTCTATAAAAGACCACTTGATACCCTACATCTCCCATCTTGACTCATCAAAGAAGATGTACGATTCCCTAACAAACCTCTTCTTAGTGAGAAACACTGGACAAGTTATGAGTCTGAAGAATGAGCTCTGCGACATGAAGATGAAGGATGAAAAAATAATAACATCATACTTTGTGAATATCTCTCAGTTAAGAGATCAACCATAAGCTATTGAAGAGATCATCTCAGAAAAGGAATTGGTAAACATAGTACTCAATGGTCTTCCCAAGACGTGGGATGCATTTTCCGCAAGCATGAACACAAGAAAGGAGTATCCGAAATTTGAAGAACTATGGACTTGTTGTGCTCAGTAAGAATCAAGGATCAATGCAAAAGAGAAACACCAAAAGAAGTACGATGATCAAGCCTTCACAGCAATATTCAAGAACTTCATGAATAAAAGAAAGTTTGGTTCAAGGAGGAAGCCAAATCAAGAGAAAGACATTTCAGAAATACAATGCTTCAACTTTCGAAAGTATGGTCACTACAAGAATCATTGTTCTGAGCTAAAGAAAAGGAAAGAGAAACATGAAGCATCAGTTGTCGAAGAAAAGGAACCTACAAAGAAGACTAAGCAGGATGGAAGAGACTTCTTCTTATAAAGGTAACAATACTCTTCTTATTTCCTGTATGTATCTTGTTTGCATCGTCTCTGTACATATCTTGTATATCTATCTCTTGGAAGATAATGTGTTCAAAGAATAACTATACCTATGGAAGAAAAACAAGATAAGGATGGATATCACTAGATAATACACATGAAAGGATGAAATACAAATCATGTGGAAGATATTGCAAGATAAGCCGAATCAATCATGAATAGACTTAGAAGAAGCAAAGACAGAAAGAAGTTAGCAATCAAGAGGAAATTGGAGAAATACTTATGACGTTTTGTAGAAGACAACAAGACATAAGTGTGGACTCTGTTAGAAAGAGAGCCAACTATATACTATAGAAGATAATAAGGATGCAGATGGAAGCATGGACTTTGTTAGACGGAGGGAGCCAATTATATGCACTCATACATGAAGCAAGGATTAGGAGGGAGATAATCCTATGATCCATTGAATATGATGAAGTATATATCCATGGTAGCAACCATGAAAGACAATACGTGTTCATAAGAGAAGCCTGGTTCTCCATCCAGATCCATGATCCTATGATGAAAGAAAAAAGTGGAATCTTTAGTGAATGGAATCTATAAGAAACTCCATGGACCCAATATTCAAAGAAAAACATGAGGAAGAACATGAAGATTCCAAGAAAGAAGAAAATCATGAACAACCAGTCATTATATCAAGAATCACAAGATTATCAACCTGATATGAAAGAAATCAAGAAGAACTGAAATTTGTGATGAAGCATAGTGTATGGAAGAGTTGAGAATGAAAGCATTGCAAGATCTAGAACTAGAGGTTGTCCCATATGGAGGGAGAATACTATGATGATTTATCGTTTCGATAAATTAGACATACTTCTACATGAGTCATTATATCATCTATGGGTTGGAGTTCTACATCAAGATGAATGCAAAGACCGTTCTCCAGAGAAATTGAAAAAAGAACGTATGAAGAGAAACCTCAAGACCTCGAGGCATACCAGGAAGAGATCCTTGTATGCAAATGGAATAAAACTTGATGGAGAACCTCCAATGCACAGCAGAAGCGTGGTGAAGAATCTCTATAACAAAGATATTGTGTCAGAATGATTACTTAGAATATCAGGATGATGGATTGCCAATCCATGACAAGATATCATAATGACATAAGAAGTGCCACATGGATATGTTCCAGTTTTCCAACTAAGATATACTCTATTGATCAGAGCTACATAGAAAAACCAGTGTTCCATACTGAAGTACATTTGAAATCAAGCATTACATTATCCATGAATGAAGTCCAGAAAGGAGAAAGTGGTTCTCTGATACATATCCCCACAGATGAGCAGATAAGAAGACATACTGGTAAGAGTTTGCGTACTTATTGAAAAATGAAGAGCTGACTCCCAGGTTGGGAGGGAGCACTGAAAATATTATTGAAGACATTTATTTTTCGATATTGAAAAATAACCCATTCGGGTAGATTCTTTCCTGTTTGGAAAGTGGATTGAGATTTCTGACAGACAACGATTTCCCATTGTGGTTAACATGGGAAATGGTCCAGATTGTTGATGTATCATAGACAATGACTTCCCATTGTGGTTAACATGGGGAGTGGTCTAGGGCACTCTCTTTTCTTGAGGGTTACTCAAGAAGACTAGCCCGCCTCGCCGGACAACAATTTCTCATTGTGGTTAACATGAGGAATGGTCCATTTTGGAGGTTGATACAGGACAGTCTTTTCCTCTTGTGGTTAACAGAGGAACTGGTCCGGACAATCATTCTTTAGGGTTTATACATTCTCTCGAGGGTGCACTTTGATTAGTGTAGGAGGAATGGCCCAGGGTGGGGAATGGTCCAGGCTCAACAATCAGGGACATGCATTCCAAGGGGTTTATACATTCTCTCCAGGATGCACTTTGATTAGTGTAGGAAGAATGGCCCAGGGTGGGGAATGGTCCAAGTTCAGAAGGCAGGACAGTCATTTTTCCTTTCTTGAGAACAATAGTCTAGATATCTCATTGTTCTACTCTGAGGGAAAATATTCTTTCATATCTAACAGATGTGAGTGAAAGATTGGCCCAGATGATTCAGTTTATATCATAACATTGTTTCTGTGGAGGTTGATATCAGATGATTGTTATCAAGACTGTATGACAACAGATGTATACTATTGTGGTGGATGTGGTCCACTGTTCGTGACTATACGTTACTGATCAAGTACTTGTTTGCTACTTGGTGTGGTAGTGTACCACTGCATTGTATTTATGTACTACTATGGATAGACACAGTTGTGTTCTATTTTTGTTCTAATTGCCTTGAAGACCATCAATAGTTTTTGAAATGATTATCAGCTAGATGGATGATTAAAGGATAGAAATTTCCTAGATGGAAAATGGCTTAGAACATCTACTCTTCTAGGACGCATGTCCAGATTAGAAGAATGGATCTTGTATCACTCTATGGTATGAGTGACTTATCCAACATCATGTCTGACTACTCAGATGAAGTATGGTTTTGAGAGATGATGCAGCTGATGACATTGATGGTGATGGTGATGCTCATGATCTAGTCATGAGATAGTCTAGACGACTATGTTGATCCTACCGGGTGAATGGTATGTTTTGTGCTCAAAGACCATTATGTGTAATACCTCCCTATCTAGGAGGGAGTGTTGATATTATGGTAGCTATGGGAGGTATTTACCTCCACCTGTAAACCTGACGATAATAGAAGACTTCGGGAAGCAAGAGAAACCCTAATGAGTTGGCTAATAACCCTAGAAGACTTGTCGGCATAAGAGGATAATATGTATTAGGTTATTAGCCTCCAAGAGTAGAAGTCGGCGAGAAGAATTAATATATACTAAACAGACAGGAACCCAAAAGGAGAAGTCGGCCCCAGTAATTCTGCCAAAACCATTATAAATATAGGGCGCGAGTCTCTCATTTGACACATCTCAGCAGTTGCAGAGAGCCAATTCTGCGCAGAGCAGTTGCAGTCTTGTGCGCAGGTTTGGAGGAGAGCTGCTGCAGCTAGCAGTTACGTTTTGGATTAGACTATCTCTTGGCTAGGGTTTGGACTATATGATCAACCATTGTTGGTGCGCTATCCTTGGAGGAAGATGTGCTACACATTGTTTGGCTATCTAGCCTAGGGTTTTCTTTCAGAGTAATTCTCAGTCAAGGTTAAGGTGCTCAAAGGGTGGCTTCGGCCTATGGTTGGGTGACAATAGTGATATTGTCAATGGTAAAATGAGCACAATCCTTCATATTCTAACACCTTCATCATTAGACTGGTGGTTGGTGATCTATTCAAGAGATAAGCTGAGCATGCTATTACTTCAGCCCAAAATGTATTTGACAGACATTTCTCTTTGAGAAGGCTTCTTGCCATGTTCATGAGTGTCTGATTTTTCCTTTCAGGCACTCCATTTTTTTGTGGAGTATACCTGGCTGTAGTTTTCATGATGATGCCTTGTGATTTGCAGAAATTTGCAAATTCTTTGGAGTTGTATTCTCCTCCTCCATATGACCTGATTGCTTTTACATATTTTCCACTATGTTTTTCAGCTTCAGCTTTGAATTCTTTGAACTTTGCAAAAGTTTCAGACTTGTGTCTGAGAAAATAGATCCAAATTTTCCTGCTAAAGTCATCAATAACCTTTCGAAAATAAAATCTACCACCTATTGACTTTGTTTGCATTGGTCCACATAGGTCAGTGTGAACAAGTTCGAGATGTTGTTTGGCTTAAGTGGAGGATTGTGGAAAACCAGTTCTCTTATGTTTTCCAAGTATGCAAGACTCACATGGGGGATTTTTCTCTTTGAAGACAGGAAGACCTTTGACCATGGAGTGCTTTTGTAGAAGACTTACACTCTGAAAGGGTAGATGTCCAAATCTTGTATGCCAAACTATAGTTTCATTGGGGGTGGATGCACTTTGTGCATATGGTTGGATCAAATTTACAGTTCTGAGGGTCAAGGGAAACATCCTATTCCGAGTCATGTGGATTTAAGAAATCAATTTTCTGCTGGGGGTTTTATCATATATCCTGCATGATGCTCCCTCAAAAAGTAACTTATAGCCATGTTCAATGAGTTTTCCTACACTTAATAGATTATGTTTCAGATCTGGAACATGATAGACATTGTTTATGTCTTTCTTTACTTTTTGTTTAGTAAGAATATGTACAGTTCCTTTTCCTTGAACTTTGACTAAGGAATCATTTCCAGGTGTAATATCAGAGAAAATTGAAGAATTAATGCATGAAATTAAATCTTTGTTATCTGTAATGTGATTGCTACAACCACTGTCCAGCAACCAAAGATCTTTATGTTGTTCTTCAGTCTTGTGGCATGAAAGAAACATACCATCTGAGCTTTCTCCTTCATGATGTGAGATATGTGCTATGCCCGAGGGTTGATCTGCTTGATTATTTCGAGATTCATATTCATAGTGCCCATATTTTTTGCAGTAATAGAATTGTATGCTTGATTTGTCATTTGATCTTCTCCCTCTACCTCTTTGAGGCTGGAAACTCTGATTCTGGTGTTGTTTGCTGTGACCTTGGAAATTTTGATTCAGGTTATGTTGTATGTGACCTCCACTTGAGTGAGGGTTACTTGGACTGCTCCCTCTTCTTTAATGACCTCTGCCTCTTCCTCTTCCTCTCCCTCTGTTGAAAGAGAATTGAGTTTTGAAGGCATTGGCGATTGTCTCATTTGTGAGATGCAGTCTGGTCTCATGTGTCAACAGGGAACCAATTAGTTCATCTATTGAAAAATTTGTCAGATCCTTGGATTCAAGGATTGTTGTAACGACCATTTCAAATTTATTTGGCAAACTTCTAAGGACTTTCTCAACAATGCGTTGATCAGAGATGGCTTCACCAGTCAATCTGATCTAGTTCAAGATTCCCATGAATCTGGTCATAAACTTATCAACATTTTCAGACTCTGTCATTCTTAAAGTCTCAAAATGTGTTTGCAAGGTCTGCAGTTTGATTGTTTTGACCCTGTCATTTCCTTGGTAGGCTGATTTAAGGATGTCCCAGACCTGTTTTGAAGTAAAAGTGCCTGTGATTTTTGAGAAAATCAAGTCATCCACTGAATTCTGAATCCATAATTTTGCCTTGTTTTCTTTGTTCATTTATGTTGCCTGAGCAGTTCTTTGTTGGTTGGTTATGGCAACAAGATTTGTTGGATCCGGTTCCACATATCCAAGATTCTTTTTATCCCAACACTCTTGTGCTTGCAAGAAGGATGTCATTCGAGGAGACCAAAACTCATAATTCTTTCCAAGAAGAATTGGTGCTTGAGCTGGTCTTAAATTGCTAGACGTGGCCATCTTTAAAAAATTTAGCACAACAGAAAAAAAAATGTTAGAAAATTTCATGTTTACCTGTTTCCTATGCATAAAACCAGGTCTTCGAAGTTCTTTCAGTGACATCAGACCGAAATACGTGGTGTATACCACTTCTTTGACTTCGATCTGGCTGGATTTGACTATCTGAGCGCAAGATCTGTTGATTCAGAACTCTGAGCTCTATTATTTTACAACTGTAGCAACTGTAATGGTGGAATCGATCCAAATGAGAACTAAGCCCCGTGCGAATAAGCACTGAGCATGAGCTCCTTCCCCATGTGACCACTACTCGTGACCACTAGCTTAGCCCACAAAGAGCGCGTCGCGTTTCACAGCTTCGAGAGTATTGGTGTGTGAGCCACTCCTGACTCTCCAACTCCCAAACTCTGAAAGGGGATTAACGAGCCCTCAGCTCCTCTCGTATCTCTTCTCCACACGACCACAACACTATGACCATGGTCCACTTTTCAGGATTTTGCGGTTCATGAAGTTGTGATGCAACTCCAACCTTTCCTCTTTGGAATCCCGAAATCTGAAACTCTGATCTATCCTCTTTTTGCGGATCGATAGTCCAGATCCTCCTATGATTTGATAGTCCGGATCCTTTCAGGATTTCACGAATTGGTATTTCACGACCCTTGAACTCTCATCGCGATGTTCTCCAAACCGCGAACTCTGAAATGCCAAAATTTTGGAGCCTCCCAAATCAACGGTTCACACTCCTCTAGATCTAACGGTCCATATTTTGTCAGGATTTCACGTTTCGCGAAGTCGAATGAGTTGCACCTCCATTCTCCCAATCCTCGAAATGTCGATGGCACTAGATCGATGGTCTAGGCCTCTCTTTGATTGATGACTGTAATCGAGTCGGGGTTTCACGCTTCGCGACCTCAGAGGATGGTGTTGCTCTGTCCTCCCGATTCCTGATTTCCCAATAGCGTCAGATCGACAACTCATGATCTTTCTCGATCTAATGGCTCAGATCAAGTTGTGATTCGTGATTCACAAATTCTCACCATCGTGTTATCTGACCTTTACTCCCTACGAGTCAGCGAAATGTCGAGATCTCTCGACGTGTCCTCCTTGATGGATGGTCCCAATGATTTTGGGATTTCATGACTTCGCAAGTCGGCTTTTCTCCTGTGCATTCCAGAGGACTAAGCCTCGTGCACTTTCTCCTGGATTCGACGGATATCGGTCCTCTACGCTAGATCTGACAGCTAACAAAATTTTTCCTTTTCTTTGCACTCCTCTTCCTTTCTGAACTCGATCGATTGCTCAGATATGTTCATAGGGTCGATCTTACGGATGTTTTGGTTGTCCTTTGCTGCTTTGGCTTGTCCTTTAGCGCTCTTTGTAGAATTCTCTTTGTAAGAAGGAATTTCACAAATTCTTTTAAAGAACTTACAAATTTTTACTCTTCTAAAGCTCTATTTCCTCAAGCTTTTACGAATTTCATGATTCTTTGTCTTCTGCAGTTCTATTTCCAGAATATTTTACGAATTTCATGATTCTTTGCATTCTACAGCTCTATTTCCTCAATCTTTTGATCGTATTTCACTCTTCTTCCTCACGTTTTCTTTTTGCAACGATATTTTAAGCGGATGGTGGACTTCACGTTGTTCTCCAAGCTCTGTCAAGAATCTCGCGTCCTGAGCTCTCGTTGACAGTTTAAATTCTTCGCTACTTTGGATCGGGCTGCTCTCCAGATTGTGTGAAGAGGCTTACGTCTGAAGCTCTGATGTGATGATAAAATAAGAAGCAGAGAATACAAAGAAAGAGTAGAGTATAAATAGTATTCAGTATATTGAGTATATGAGAAAAGAGTACATAAGAAAAGGGAAAAAAGATGAGCTAAATAGGCTCAAGCAAATAAAAAAGATCAAGAAATGATAGTAAAGCTGGCCAGGACAGCTTGCAGTGTACAATCAGTCTGTTGAGGTTACATTCTATTTAACATGTAAGATGTTTAAGATATTTAGCACTTTTGTGTATCTTGCTGATTCTCTCTCTTAGACCCCTAATCTTGCAATCCATCTGATAGTGGAATATCGGGTTGCCAAACTTCCAAACTGCTTCGCAATCCTTCACTATGTCGAGAGCATCATAGAGGAAATATTCAATTTTGTCCAGCCAATTGGACATTGAACGGATGCTCCTCTTCTTTCCAGCGTCATTCAACAACATTTTAATGGAGACAAGTTCGTCAGAAATATATTCAAAATCCTTTCTAAAACTAATGGTGAGTGATACATCTTGCAAAAGTTTGTCAGCCAGGGTAGAGGTCAATGTTTGTATTAGCGTGCTAACAACCATGTCTTCTTCCATGTCCACTTTAACCTTTATTGACAAGAAAAGGAATTAGCTAGCTCTGCTACAACCTTCCTTACAAGGTAAAGAATTCGCAAGCTCTGTTACAACTCTTACTAATATTGTAAGGAATTGCCTCACGATCCTCGGCAGAGCCCACCTTCATACTTATCATTACTTGCTTTGTGAATTTCTGGCATGTTTTTTGCGTATGTGGGGCGGAATCCACCCGGCTTTTAAAAATTTGCAATCCACAGTGGTGGAATCCACCCGGCTTTCTAAAAGTTGCAATTCACAATGTGGTGGAAATGTGTTGTGAAAAACATAGTTGCTTTAATTATTCAACCTGAAGAACAAGAAACTCTCTTCTAGTGTCTTCTTTTCCGTGGTGGCACCCACACATTTCCATGTGAAAAGATGTATGTGTTGAGCATCCAGATGCAACGAACATGCGATCCCTTCTTCCTAGTTATGTCGTGTCTCTTTTTTTAACTCTGTTGTAGGGCCAACACGATTTACAAGGGTTTACGTACTTGCGCTGGCACCATAACAGTCCATGCGTAAAAGATCTGTGTGGTTATCTTTCGTATGTGTGATGCAAGTTTGGAATTAAACTCTAAACACCATTTTCTTTGCTGTAGGCTAAACGTTATATGAAATGATGATTTTTTCAGGGGACATTTGTCCGAAATCCGGTGAGAATTTGTTAGATTCATAGATTTAAGTGATTGTTTATATATAATCCAAGTGCCCATTAGATTTTTCAGCATGTTGAATCTATTTTTACATTCAAAAATGGATTTTGAACAAAAAAAAAGTGATTCGTGTAAATTTATATCGCCGGATTCCGATGAAAAAAATCATTTCATAAAATAACTAGATAACATTATTTTATTTTCCTTGTGTTTTCTTCTAAGTATTTGTTTAAAAAAAAAAGGCCAATGAGCTGCACCGATTTGCACCTTTTCCGACCCTTTATTCTATCAATTTTGACAAATATTTTAACTACAAACTTAGACCGCCCTTTATTTTAACTTTGTGGATTTTATTTCATGAGGATGTTTATGTTTGAATCTTTTATTAGACATACAAAGAAGTTGGATAATGATTCGTTTTCTCTCTAAAAGTCTTAAGTGTTTTTTGAACGTAACTTTGTGATATTTTGCACTCTCAAAATCTTGCTATCCTCATCTATTATCATGTTTTGGTGTATGTTAAATGGTATGAAATTTTTGAATGTGATTAAGCATAATATTTTAATGTATTTTTTATCATTCTTTTGAAAGTATTTTAATAGTTTGTGAGTCTTTTCAAAAGGTTAATGGTTTGCTTTTGAGAGTTTATTAGGTTCATTGAAAGTTGTTTCTTAACATATATTTAGAAGACCTCTCCCAATTTATCGGGAAGGTATAAGATTTCAATGCATTATCTTGTCATTATTTTTGATGGTTCATCGTGGAGTTGCTAAAGAAATGTTATTGTATTTTAAAGGTGTTTCAATAATTCATCGAGATGTTTTAAAAGTTATTATTTCATCTTTGTTTCAACTCTCTTATTGGTTCATCAAGAAGATGTGAGTTTTCTAATGTTTTTATCTTTTGAACACTCTTGATGGTTCGTGGGGAGATCTAAACTTTCATATGTGTCATATTTTGTTACCTCGATAGTTCCTCAAGATGTTTTGAAAGAAGCATTGTTTCATTTTTTGAATCCCTCCATGATTCATCGAGAGGCAACTAAAGATATTCAATCGAAGGTCTCCAATGGTGTGAACCATTTCCAAAAATCATTTGAATGCCACTTATTTCCAATCACACTAATCATTCATTGGAAAGGTTTCCAACTTTTGATTAGGGCATCTTTTGGATCGTCCCAATATTCATCAGGTTGTTCCTAGAGATCTTTAGAGATCTTATTTGAGAGTTTCTCAGTGGTTCATTAGGATGTTCTAAAGTTCAAATGTAACATCATTTGGAAGGGCACAATGGTTTATTAGGCCACTTCAAAAGTTTGTCATGGATATCTTTTAAAGACCCTCGATAGTTCATCAAGGGGTTTTAGAATTTCGAACACTGCATATTTTTAATCTTCTTGATGGCATATTGGAATCCTCTCTAAATTTGAACATTGATATTTAATAATGATATATATGCATGATTTTTTGAATTAATTTGGAGATAATTCCTTGCATATTTTTTAATTTAGCGAATCCTTTACCTACCATCGAATATCTCTTCCCATGTTTAAATTGAATGTAAATTCATGATGTAGATATATAGTGTGTAGACAGGGAACCCTCCCCAAGGAGGATGCACCCCTCAGCCAAACATCCATCCATGACTCGGTAGCACCCAATGCCTAGGAAGCACTCTTATTATTTACATATTTGCTTACTATGTATTATTGATGTGTGAGAATCTAGTTAGGTAGTTGCATCTTTCCAACCCTAGGGATACACACATGGTTTTTTGTATTATTTTCTCTTTGCCATAGAGTTGTGTGCATCCTTGTGTGGACCCATTGTAAAAATATATAAGGCCATTAATAGGATGAATAGAGGTAAGTAACTCTTTTTAGGTTTTCAATTGCTATCTTAACTCCTCTCTCGTCTAGTATTTTCTTCTCTTTTCTTCTCTTGTTCATGGTTACTTTAGGATGAGGCTCATTGAGACTCATTACATATTCATTGAATATATACCATTTGGTATCAAAGCAGCTAGTCCAACCCTTCTCTCCCACTCCCCACCTAAATTCCATGCACTTCCAACAACTCAAGTCCATGGAGCTCTTGGACTTGTAGCTTATATTGTATATATATTCTACCCTAACCAACGATCTCTTTGGGTCTCTCTCACACATATATGCTAGCTAGTATATTCCATTTATTCTCTCATATATCAAGAAGATATTACTAGAAATCCTCACACATTTCTTTAAAGTATCTCTCGGCATATAGCAGCAATTGTAGATCTCCAAGTAAATTCAATTCTTTTCCAAGGGTTCTTTTAAGGTTTTGGTGTCTTTATGAAACATGATAACATAGAGGTGCACCAAGGATATGGATCTACAATTCAAAGCTACACAAAGTAAACCATTTTGGGGGGCAATGCCTTAAAAACTAGTTGTTAGGCACCATGTTCTCATATTGGCTTGCAAGGTCCACACATGTTGCTTACTACTTTACAAGGATTAAATACTTAGCCATATAGATTAATACACATGAAATTCCCATTAATTTCTCCATCTTCGTCTTCAAAGAGTGTTAGGGTCCCACCACAACTCGCCTAGTTATGAGAATATATTGTTACTTATGTATTAGGGACCATCTTTATTAATATTTCCCACAAGGTAGTAAGTCTATAACAATAATCATAACAAGTAATATTTGACACTAGGAGGTCTATATCAATGTTAATCGTACAACACTGATGGAGTTGATATTTTACTAAAATCATATGTGGCATCGTTGATCCAAAAAGGATCCAGAGAAGGCTAAGGACAACTCATAACTCCCAGAGGTAACTCAGGATGCTCAGAATGGATTCAACAGACAAAGAAAGGGAAAACATTCATAGTTCCCAAAACTCAATGAAAATGGAATGATCACGAAGAGAGCGTCACAAGATTTCTAATGGTGCAAATGACTCGTCAAACGGGGTTACGGATCGAAAGATATTCACGGTCAAATTTTTGGTCAACCTAGCCCAATCAACAGGGATGAGTCAGCTTTCGTACTGCTAACGTCAGCATCAATACAAATGAYGTCATCATTTATAAAACATACGTGGCAAGCACAGAGGGAAACACGTGTCATGCTGACGTCAACATGATGATGTGGCAGCACAAAAGGATGCCACATGTCACTCATTTTTGGACTTTTGGGGCCGACTTGCGGACCAATGAAAAGTTGCCAYGTGGCAAGGACACGTGGCATCTGTACACTACGTGGCAAGATGACGTGGAATCTGTATGACATGTGGTAGGGTGACATGGCAAGMTGACTATGCAACGAGGTGACATGGGCCAATGATTGGATGCCATGTGGCCTAGTCATGGTCTACCACATGGTAGTAGGCAAACTCCCAATGACACCCAGTAACCAAAATTTTAAAAAAATATATAAATTAAATTTTTATACCATCAAATCTGGCGGCGGTTCCACCAGATTGGCAGCATATTCCACCATATTCTAGATTTAGTAGCGCGTGCCAAAACTGTTGTAACCACACATTAAAAGGGGAGGCCTGCGGATTTGATCTCGGGACCTCCGCCAACCTATGGCTTAATATAACATACACCCACCAATGCGCCCAATGACCTCATTATTACACAACCACCACATTTTTATATAAAAAGGGGGTTTCCACCAGTGTACAGGACGGATAAGGAGACCAAGGCATAGCTGTACGAACTGGGCATGCATTTTGAGAAAATTTCTAGTCATTTATTGTAGAGGCAGGCATGAAAAATGAGACAGGGGTGTCTCTTGGCCCGGAAAGTGCTAGACTCGGATCAAGGCTTGAGAAAGTCATTTTTAGGTAATTCGACACCACAAATGCAGTGGTGATATTTTTTTTCTAATCTGAGAAAAGCGTATGTAGCTTAAATCCAAAATGAGGTATACTTATGTATTTTGTCCAATTCTTTTGTGGAGTTAATAAAAATGCCTACCCATTTGAGAGCAGGACCCAGAGATGTAATCCATCAGGGACAAACTCTATTATCAAGTTTTTGCATTCATATTTCATGATTAAGTCTCTTTCCTTTTGATTTTTTCCTTCTTTATGGTGTACTTTAGTTTATGCTCATTTAATACAATTCTTTAATAAGTCACCAGATGAAAAGATCCTGGATCATGTTGGTATCAGAGTAGTCATCTTTGAATTGAATGGTTGAGTATGAATGCTTACTAGGTCCAGGCATAAGCAGGGTGAAGGAACTCTTAAGACGTTCAATCCCAAAATTGGTCGTGCATCCCAAAGGAAGAAAATGGTAGAAGAGGACAAGCATGATGAACATGAGAAAAAATTTCACATGGTCTTTTATCGCATGTCAGAAATGGTAGAACGAATGTATGGAGATTATGAGAAGAGGATGAAGAAGAAAGAGAAGAAAAAGGAAGCAAATGCAGATGATGATGCTTTGGTAAACCAAGGAGCTGGAGGAGATCCTCCTGAGCCTCCATCTTCACCTTCAATTTCTAGTTCTTCTTCCTCTGAGCATTCTCATCATTCTCATCATTCTAGCCATAAAGCCTCTTTTAAGAAACCATTGTTAAAGCTTGATGTAAAATTTTATTTACCTATGTTTAATGGAGATGCTAATCCTGAAAAACTATATAATTGGATCCAATAGGTTGAAGTATATTTTTGTGTTTAGCATATTGACGAAGAGGAAGTTAAAGTGCAACTGGCTCCTCTTCGGTTGGAAGGCACTACTCTCGTATGGTGGGAGAGAAATCTTCAGGACATGAGTAAGTGTGGTAATCTTCTTTCCTCGTGGTCAGAATTTAAATCAGAGATAAGGAAGAAATTCTATCCATTAGGGTATTTACATAAAGAGATGATGGAATGAAAAACTTTAAGACAAATTAAAGGTCGGACTGTACAAAGTTTCACAGAAGAATTTAGGAAGAAATCTCTTTCACTGAACATTCCCTTGGATTCTTATGAAACCTTAATGAAGTATATTGGTGCACTTCATAGTTATATTCATCATACTTTTCTCTTGTTTAACCCCACCAATCTTGACGAAGTTTGTGTGCAAGCCACTCACCTTGAGAATAGGGGGAAACATGTTCAAGAAGATCCCACGAAGAAACCTTTCAATTTCCCACAAAAGACTTTCAAGAAGTTCAAAAGGAAGTACAAGAAAACCGCTACAGTAACGAGAGAAGGAAGAAAACCATCTTGCACTCATTGCAAGAAGAGCGGTCATGATAAAGAACATTGTTGGAAACTGCAGTCAGAAAATAAATCGAAATAGTTTGGTAGAAAGGGGAAGACAAAGACTGTTTCTACAGTGTAGCAAGATCTTGGTTTTGATTTAGGAGATGAAGGAAAGATCACAGTGGTTGGAGTAAAAGGTAAAGATTCCCTTCATGCTAGTTCAAGTTCTAGTGATGAATCTCATGTTGCTGAATGAAAGAGGAATGAGTTATTTCATATACGAGTTGTATCTAAACATACTAAGATAGATACATTATTTGATCCAGGTTCCCAAGTAAAATTAATATCCAAAGCACTTGTCAAGGAGATGGGTCTTGAAACGAAACCACATCTGAATCCTTATCCTCTTGGTTGGGTATGTGACAAAGAAAAGCTTTATGTCACCAAACAATGTAGGATCATATTTGCTATTGTTTCAAAGTTGATTGATGAAGTGGATTTGGATGTTGTACCACTTGATATATGTGGCATAGTGTTGGGGAGTCCTTATCTTTATGATAGAAAATCAGTCTTCTTTCATCATGAGAACAAATACCACCTTACTAAGGGGGGAGTGGAATGTATTTCTAGAGCTCACAACATGAGGGTAAATACAACACTCGTTAGTGAAGGACAAATGAAAAGACTCATAAACACTAATAAGAGATATGCATTCATGGTCGTAAGAGAGAAAGATGTCAGGACATCCGACACTTTCCAAGGATGTGATTCGTCTCATAAAAATTAATTAATTGATATTGTTTCTAAGTATGATGATAATTTCTAGGAACCAAATGGATTACCTCATAAGAGGGAAATCCAACATGAGATACATATTCAATAGGATTCTCCTCTTCCTAATGTGGGCATGTACATGATGTCAGTTCTGGAGATGACACAGATCAAGAAGCAGGTACAAGGCTTATTGGATCAAGGGGTCATCAGGCCTAGTTTATCTCCTTGTGGTTCTTCGATTGTGATGGTGCCAAAGAAAGATGGCACATGATGAATGTGTGTCGATTATCAGGCCTTAAACAAAATCACAGTGAAAAATTGATACCCTCTTCCTCATATAGATGAATTACTTGATCAATTGAAGAATGTTGTTTATTTCACTAAGTTGGATTTGCGCAGTGGATATCATCAAATCAGGGTTGCAGAACAGGATGCATGGAAGACTGCCTTTAAAACCAAACAGGGATTGTTTGAGTGGTTAGTTATGCCGTTTGGGATTTGTAATGCTCCAAAAACTTTCATGCATGTGATGAATGATGTATTTAGGCCTTTCCTAGATGACTTTATGATTGTATATTTAGACGAAATTCTTGTTTTTAGCAGGACTTGGGATGAACATGTAAGGCATGTAAAGCAGGTATTGGATACTTTGCAAAGGGAAAAGTTGTATGTGAAAATGTATAAATGTGAATTTGTCAATATTGCACTTTTATACTTAGGTCATATTGTAGGAGGAGGACAATTGAAGATTGATCCTTCCAAAATTGAAGTAATTGTAAAATGGCCTGAGCCAAAAAGTGTAACTGAAGTCCGAAGCTTCTTAGGTGCAGTCCAGTATTGGAGGAGATTCATTCCCAACTTCTCCTTTATAGTATCTCCTTTGCATGCCTTAACCATTGTGAAGAACACTTTTCACCGGGAAGGAAACCAACATAAAGTTTTCGATAGTTTGAAGGAGAAGATCAGTACCACACCAATATTAGCACTATCAAATCTTCAACAGTCGTTCGAGATTGAGACAAATGTAAACGGATATGCCATGGGTGCGGTATTGATGCAATGTTGTAAGCCTAACTGTTACCACTCTGAAACTTTTAACCAACCTGTTGTTAACTATCCTACATATGATAAAGAGTTGTACGCATTAGTTCATAGCCTAAAGAAATGGAAGCAATACTTGTTAGGGAAGGAAACAATTATACATACAGATCACTAGCCCTTACAGTATCTTCAAGCACAGACCAAACTGAAACAATCGTGACACTACAGATGGATGGGTTTTCTACAACAATTTCATTTGGTAATCAAGTACAAGAAGGGTACAAGTAACAAGGTAGCCGATATGATTTCTAGACCTCCTATTGTTGCTTCTATTATTTTGAAGAATACTTCTTTATCTCATGATAGCTATGTAAAGCAATATGCCATCGATGAAGATTTTAAAGAAGTATATGAGAAGCTAACCCATGGTGCACAGGTAGAGAAATACTGTCTACAGGGAAAGTTACTCTATCATATTGGGAAGCTATGTATTCCTACAAGTGAACGAGTCCATGTAATACGAGAAGCTCACACTTCTCTCGTGTCTGGGAATTTTTGGGTAGGAAAAACTATGGCTCATTTGTAGAGGTTTTGTTATTGGCCTTAAATGAAAGAAATTGTAACTAAATATGTAAAGGGGTGTGTGATGTGTTCTACTTGTAAGCCCACTAATAGAAAATTAGGGCTGTATTCACCAATTCCTGCTCCATACCATCCATGCGAAAGTGTCTCCATGGATTTTGTAGGGGGTTTACCAATGACCAAAGCGGGTCATGACTATTTGTATGTTGTAGTGGATAGGTTCAAAAAGATTTGTATCTTGATGCCATGTAAAAAACATATCACTATTAAGCATACTGCTAATCTCTTCTTTCAATATGTTTGGGTTCACTTTGGGTTACCCATTTCCATTGTCTCGAATCGAGATACTTGATTCCTTGGGGATTTTTGGACTAGCTTGTGGAGAATGATGGACACCAAATTGAAGAGGAGCACTTCTTTCCATCCACAAACTGATGGACAGATAGAGGTGGTAAACAAAATAATGGTACTTATGCTTTGAATCTACTGCATAAAGCATCCCAAGTTATGGGATGAACAAATACCCTATGTGCATCATGCTTATAACCGAACTTTACATTCGTCCACTCAGAGTTCACCTTTTGAGACATGTTTTCAGTACCTACCCAAGGTTCCTTTGGACTTAATGTATGGGAGATATGCCGATGTGAATGAAGAACGAACATAGGATAGAGCCCACAAGTTCATCTGGAGGATCCAATAGATACACCAGGCAGTCAGGGAACAGTTGGAGAAAATTCAAGCACAATACAAGGCTCGGCATGACAAGAACAGGGTTGATCATTAGTTCCAGGTTGGAGATCGGGTATGGCTTCATATCAGCAAGGAACGATTGAAGGGTGAAGGCAAGAAACTCAAGTGCATCTGATATGGACCCTTCACTATCTTGGAGAAAAGCAACACTATTGATTTTTGTTTAGAAATTCCACCTTATATGCATATTTACTCAGTTGTGAATGTAGGAACTTGAAACTTTTTAAGCCTCCCATGATCATGGATTAGGATGAGGAAGTTTCAATACCTTCAGTTGATGAGTTTGCTCCTGAGTAATTAGATGAGTTACAGGAAGATATCATCCTAAATAGAAGGACGAGGACTTCACGCAGGGGTGATGCTGATTATCTTCGAGTAGGCTTAAAGGGAACACATCCAAGTAGGGAAAAGTGGATTGAGAAGGACAAAGTGAGGGGACTCTTCCCTCACTTACCTATTGACTGATGAAAGATTTTGGTGGTTCAAAAATCTCTCAGTGGGATGGCGTGATCCAAAAAGGATCCAGAGAAGGCTAAGGACAACTCAAAACTCACAGAGGCAATTCATGACACTCAGAATGGCTTCAGCAGACAGAGAAAGGGAAAAAATTAAAAGTTCTGAAAACTCAATGAAAATGGCATGATCGCGAAGAGCGCGTCGCAAGATTTCTAATGGCGCAAACAACTCATCAAATGGGGTTATAAATTGAAGTATATTTACGGTCAAATTTTTGGTCAACCTAGCCCAATCAACAGGGATGAGTCGGCATCTGTACTACTGACATCAACATCAATACAGATGACATCATCGTTCGTACAACATACGTGGCAAGTAGAGAGGGAGACATGTGTCATGATGACATCATCATGATGATGTGGCAGCACGAGAGGCTGCCACATGTCACTCATTTTTGGACTTTTTGGGTTGACTTGTGGACCAATAAAAAGTTGCCACGTGGTAGTCCGTATAGGACACATGGCATCCATACACTACGTTGTAGGCTGACATAGCATCAGTACGACTCATGGAAGGCTGATGTGGCAGGAATGTGACGTGGCAGGGTGATTATGCAACAAGGTGACATGGGCCAATAATTGGTTGCCATGTGGCCCAGTCATGGGTTGCCATGTGGCCCAGTCATGGGTTGCCACATGGCAGTGGGAAAATTCCTAATGACGCCCAACAACCAAAAATTAAAAAAAAATATAAATTAAATTTTTATACTGCCAAATATGGCGGCGGTTCCACCAGATTGGCATCATAATCCACCATCCGCAAGATTTAGTAGTGCGCGCCAAAACTTTTGTAACCACACACCAAAAGGGGAGGCCCGCGGATTTGATCCCAGGACCTCTGCCAACCTATGGCTTAATATAGCATACACCCACCAATGCGCCCAACGGTCTCATTATTACAAAACCGCCACATTTTTATATAAAAATGGGGTTTTCGCTAGTGTATGAGATGAAGAACGAGACCAAGGCATGGTCGTATAGACTAGGCATACATTTCAAGAAAATTTCTAGTCATTTATTGCACAAGAAAGGATGGAAAATGAGACAAGGGTGTCTCTTGGGCCTGAAAGTGCCAGACTCAGATCGAGGCGTGGAGACAATCATTTTTAGGTAATTCGACGCCACAAATGTAGTGGTGATGCTTGTTTTCTGATCTGAGCAAAGCTTCTATAACTTAACTCCAGAATGAGGTATACTTATGTATTTTGCCCAATTCTTTTGTGGAGTTAATAAAAAGGCCTGCCCATTTGAGAGCAAGACCTAGAGACGTAATCCATCAGGGACAAACTCCGTTATCAAGTTTTTGCATTCATATTTCATGATTATGTCTCTTTCCTTTTGATATTTTCCTCCTTTATGGTGTACTGTAGTTTATGCTCATTTAATACAATTCTTTAATAAGTTACCAGACGAAAATATCCCGGATCAATCGTTCTCAAGTGGAGATGACCTTGCCATAAATAATGTAACACACCAGACCCCCTAAACCCTACTTAGGTTGGTGTCATGTCAAAATTCCTCTTTCCACTACAACTCTGATCTTGGGTCTTAACACCATGGGTAGATACCTGCTCACATGGAGCATTCCTTTGGCTTTCTATGTAGTCTGAAATGGGTTCCAGACCTATCAGAATAGTGTTCTAAGGTCTTACGAGAACTACCCTTCCCCGCATCCTCTATCCTACATGGCTGCTCCGTGGACTTATACTCGTCATCAACACCAAAAAATAGGTTGGTGTGTATGCTTGCATGGTAGTGACATGTCCTCAAACACGTCCCACTCCCATAGAAATCATTCAATGGAAAACAAAAACGCAATCTAGGTGATAAATCATCTAGATGAACGCCTATGCCTCACTCGGCTCAGGGTAAATCAACAACTAGCGGTGAATTAGACTCCCCCTCATCAGGAATACTAGATGCACTACCCCAACCCTTCTTTCCAATAGCTTCACTCCCAACTGATCCAACGGTTGGGGACCAGGGAAAACAATGGTCCCAATTCATTCTCCTCTCCCAATAACAACAGATCTATGATTCTCCCATTCTCCCAACAACCTCTCCCATTCTCCTCCAATAATTCAATGGGTGGGGCCTACGACAGATCTATGATTGATATCTCATCTAGTGGATTGAWCAATAGATCAACGATTCTCCTCCACTTGGGTTCTAACCATCGATAAATATTTCCTTTCATAACCTCATAGCTTCTTCAAACAGTTCTTTTCAAACTAGATTTTTTCGATGGATCTGATGGTCATTGGAGCCCCACATATAATGGTTAGGGATCTCTCRAATCTCAGACCCACTCAACAATTAACCAACATCATGATTCTTAAAGGGTTCTCCTATTGGGTGAGACCAATGATGAGATTAATGGCTCAAATATTATCGGTTGTGTTGCCAACAAATCAATGTCTCTAGTCCTATCAGACCTTCGCATTTGGAAATTTTCATCGAAAGTCCCTTCCACTCGTTTTCCATGGATCTTTCCAAATGCCACATTTATGAAAATATTAGCAGATAAACTCATGAAAAATCTATGGTCCATATATTTTCAATCTAATATTTCAATAAATCAAAAACTCTCATCGATTCGTAACTTTTCCCACCAAAAATTTCACCTTAGTGACGCTCTACAGTTTTTTTTAATGTTCTCCCTCCGAAAATATTTCTCCAAAGCCCATATCTCTGAAAAAAAGTTGAGATCGACTCTCGGCCTTGAATCTATGGCTAAGGTTTCTTCTCATTGTTTACTCAAGGATTTCAACAGGGTTAAGGGGTGTTTCAAGGAGAACCAACCCACAACCTCCTTGGCATTTCCTGCAAGGTTTTCAACCCCAACTCTCTAGAATTTTGACCCACTTCCTCAATACACATGAGGCATCTCCTAGCAAACCTAGAGTGATGATTTTATCATCCTATAAAATTTCCATTCAATGACTTGAGGAAAAAACAAGGTTACAAGCCTCCATTGGGCCTCTCAAACAAAATTAAAATAGCAAATCAATTAATCTCGGGAAGAACCCCATGTTACAAACATTATTCAAATTCCAACATTAAGATTTACATGTTAAGACTTCTTTTCACAACATAATACAATTCATATTAATTAACAAACTAATTTCCTTATACACGTAAGAAACATATATTTGTGTTAGGTCAAACTCCAATCCTGCCAACTCATTGAGGGTGAATGCCTTTCCACCCAATCATAGGCTCTGTTGCACCTTTTCTTTGTACAATAGGACACCCCCATTTCACGCCATGATACCAGCAGGGGACTCTCTCACAAGTTGGATATCATATTAAGGATTTGGTCAGGAAGGTTACTCTCCTTCACCACATTGGAAACAACAAAAATCCCCTCTTCCCACTGAGCCTAGGGCCTCCACAAGCTTACCCGGTTCCTTCCTAGTCGAATTTCCTCTACAAAAGGAATTCCCTTTTCTGCTTCATAGTCCTGAAATGAACTCCCTTTACAAGTGTATATTTATTTCCAACAAGCACCAACCTGTGACCCTCTTTGCTTCAGTCTAGATCTAGGTATTCTCTATTCTAATGTTGACCATTAGTGTTCTATGTAGGCTTCCTATTTTCTTCATGAATCTTCCCAGTTTCTTTCCTCAAGTCTTGCTTAGGTTCTCTCTATCAATTCCTCTTGCTCATTCATGATACCATGTTTCTCTCACATCTATTCTCCTGCCTCTCATTCACTCTACCTCTATTTTCCTAATATGGAAAATTATTTTCTTCCTCGGGTTCCTGAACTTGCTTCTATCAGAAGAAACCCTTGAGTTCAAGCTCCCAAATTGAAGGGGCACTTCTAGGGTACTCCTAACTGACATCTACAAATGAACCCTTCACTTCTATGAGTACAAGTTCTAAAGGTAGTCATAACTTCCCCAACCACTCTATCTAATTCCATTAATGGGATTTCTTGTGAACAAGGAAAACAAGGTACTTCAGGCAGGTTGGTTACTTGAGGTCATGCAAGTGTAGGTTGGGATTTTGGGAAAGATTCCTATTTTATTTGCAAAAAAATTCCAATTCCCTTCTCACCATTTCCCACTCATGGTATCATGGCCAGTATTGCAAGGCTTCCCCTTTCAATCACCTGGTAGGTGTTTTCATTAAACATAAAACACAATTAAAGTGTTTGTCAATTACAATTCATGAAGTCTCGAGCATAATTATAGACTTGGGGGAAAATGAGGTGTCACATTCCCCTCCCCCTCAAGGAAACAACATCCTTGGTGTTTTTAACACCATGCACATAGTTTTATAGAATAAAAAAAAATGGGTAGGCCATTCTCATGGCATCCTCTAGTTCCCATGTGGCCTCACCTGCTCCAAAATAATTCCATTGTACCTTGACCTACATGATTTCTAGGTTCCAGAGTAATGTCTCTTTCCTATCCAAGATGAATTGAGGCTCAAGTTGGAACTCTCTCTTTGGTTCCACATGTATCGCAATACAATCAATAACGTGATTAGAATCATGAATAAACTTCTTTAATACAGATACATGAAACACATTGTGATCTTTAATAGTAGGTGGTAAAGCAAGTTTGTATGCCATCAGTCCCACTCTTTCTAGAACTTCAAATGGTTCACAATAGTGAGGCACTATCTTGGCACAAGTTTCCATTCTTAGGGAACTCCTCTTGGGTTTTACTCTTTTATACAAATGATCTCCCACCTTGAACTCCTTGTGAGTTCATTTGTTATCTACATAGCTTTTTTGTCTGTCCTGGGCCACTTTTAGGTTCTACTTTACTCTGATTAATTCTTGTTCCATCTCTCTCAACGGGTTTGGTCCAAGTGTGATCATGTCCATTATATTATCCCAACTAATCGAAACCCTGTACTTTTTTCCATACAAAGCCTCAATTGGGATCACCTTCAGTGACTCTTGACAACCATTATTGTAGCCAAACTCTACCAGAGATAGATATTCTTCCCATTGCTTGGGTTGATGCACAACATGCATCTTTAACATATTGTCCATCATTCCAAATCTTGAAAATAAGCCTTTATATAAATTTAAAGTCAATTTTGCATCTCAATCTGAAACAATGGTCTTGGGCATACCATGCAATCTAAAAATTTCTTTTATAAAAACATCAACAACATCTATAGCTTTAAAAGTGGACTTAATTGGAATAAAATGAGTTTCCTTGCTCAACTTATCCACCACTACAATGATTGCATCATGCTATCTAGATGTTCTTGGCAATCCTATGATGAAATCCATGGAGATAATCTCCCACTTCTATTTTGGAATTTGCAATGGTTGGAACAATCCTACTGGGTGCTTGTGTTCAACTTTCACCTATTGGCATTCCAAGCACTTGGCGATGTATTCTTCAACATCCTTTTTCATTCTTGACCTATAATATAGTTATCTTACTATTGTTATCATCTTCTAATAACTATGATGAACCACATAATGTCTCCTATGAAACTCATCCATTATGAGGTGTTTCAACTCTGTTGAATAAGGTATATACGGTCTATTTTTATACATCAACAACCTATCTATTGTGAGTTGGTATTCCTCATATTTTTTCCTTTTTGGTTATTGCTGCAATCTTTCTTTCACTAGATTAAAATGATCATTTCTTTGCAAGAGAATTATGATTCTCTACTTGATGTTAGATTCACACATTCTTGTTGCTACTAGGTGTCTTGTCTGTACACTTCAGTCGAGTGCATATGCTACTCGATTTTCCTTTCCTTTTATATGTTTGATCTCAAAATCAAATTCATTGATTAGTGCCATCCACTTGGTCTGTTTGGAATTCAACTGTGGATGATCAAATAAGTACTTCAGTCGACAATGATTTGCCATCAAGACAAATCTCCTTCAAAGTAGGTAATGTCTCCACATTTTTAACACATGCACAATTGGTTGTAAGATCCAAGTCATGGGTGACATATTGTTGTTGATGCTCATTTAATTTCCTTGATTCGTAGAAAATCACATGTCCCTCTTTCTTAAGGACTCAACCAAGTCCTTCCTTGCAAGCATCAGTACAGACCAAGAAATATTTTTTAGGGTCTGCGATCTTTAAGACAGGGGGAATTGGTCAAGAGGTGTTTCAATTAATGAAAGTTGGTATCACACTCTATTGACCATACAAATTTCATTCCTTTTCTCTACAATGAGGTAATGGGATGACCGATATTGGAAAATACCTTAATAAACCTCATGTAATATGCAACTAATCCCATAAATGACCTGACCTCAGATACATTCTAAGGGGCTGGCCAATCCAATATTTACCTAACCTTTTTTGGATCTACAACCACTCCTTCTTTCAAAATTGTGTGACCCAAGTATTCAATCTCCCCCTGGAAGAAGTCGCATTTGCTATACTTGGAATATAGATGGTGATGTGTTAGCACCTATAGCACCAATGTAAGATGATCCTCATGCTCTTCCTTGGTCTTGGAATATACCAAGATATCATCTATGAACACAAGGAAAAACTTGTCCAAACACTTACTGAGAATTTTTTTCAACAAACACATAAAAGTGGCTAGTGTATTGGTAATCCCAAAAGGTGCCACAACAAATTCTTAGTGTCCATACCTCATTCTAAAGTTCATCTTGTGGTTGTCTTCATCTTGTGAAAGTAATGTTCACTTGCCTCTTTGAGGAGGAAACCTCCAGCAGAGTAGATCTCTATTACAATAATTCTCTAGAAATCTTTCTCATACCTCCTACTCTTATTTATACTAATTCTACCTTCTAAAGAACAATCTAGAGGAAGATCCTTCTAGAATTAGAAGCTTCTATTAGGTATTCTTACATTGACATGTTCACATTTATTTAATAGGCCTTATTAACTAATGTTGATCTTTATTACATGGAAAATATATATCATTCTAACTAATAACCAACTAACAGGGGTTAGGATCGGATCCTAACATGCCCTCCCCCTTCAAAAGAAACCTTGTCCTCAAGGTTGAAGATTTGTAAATTGTTGTAGTATGTACATTGGTTCCCAAGTTGCATCTTCTTGAGACATATCCTTCCAATTGAGAAGTACTTATTTGATAGTTCGACCATGCAAGGGACGCTCATGCATGTTGAAGACGGATTCTGGATGTATTCAGATGGAGCCTTCTTCATCTAATTCAGGAAGGATGGTTTGAACCATGCAATTTTGACCCACCACTTTCTTCAATTAGGAAACATGGAACACCGGATGTACTTTGGAGGTAGTTGGAAGTATCTATTTGTAGGAAAATGGACCAATACATTTGATAATCTGATAGGCGCCATAAAATTTGGATGCCAACTTGTGGTGGCCATGGGATTTGAGGGAGGTTTTCTTGTAAGGTTGGAGGCGAAGAAACACCTGATCACCTTCTTGGAAGACCCGTTCAGAATGTTGTTGGTAAGACTGTTTCTTCATATGGTTTCGGGCCATGTGGAGGTTATCCTTCAAATCCACGAGGGTATCTTATCCACCTTGCTGTAACTTATCAATAGCCTGGACCTTGGATGTGCCTAGAAGATATGAAGTTATTGTAGGAGGTTTTTGGCTATACACCATTTCAAATGGTGTAATTTTGGTTGTTGTATGATAGGTGTTGTACCACCATTCTCCCAAGGGTAACCATTGCACCCACTGATGTTGTTTGTCCGATGAAAAATAGCGCAAGTAGGTTTCTAAACATTTATTGACAACTTTTATTTCACCATTCATATGGGGGTGGTATGGTGTTCTCATTTTCAAATGCATGCCCTGTAACTTAATCAATTCTTGCCAAAATGTGCTGGTGAAATTTAGGTCACGATCATACACAATGGATGTTGGCATGCCATGTAGTTTGAAAATCTGATCATTGAAAACTTGTGCTACCATAGTATGAGTAAAAGGATGTGGTAAGGCACAAAAATGTGCATACTTTGAGAGGTGATTGACCACGACCATGATGACTGAATTGTTGCCTGCTTTTGGAAGGCCCACAATAATTTCCATGGAGATATCAGTCCAAATGGAAGTTGGGATGGGTAACGGCTGGAGAGATACTAGGGTCTTGATGGTTTCACCTTTATTGTGTTGGAAAATATCACATTTAGTGACAAAGGTAAGGATTTCCTTCTTCCTACCTTCCCAGAAAAAGAACAACAAGCACGATCATATGTCTTTTGGAATCCTGAGTGACCCACGATAGCAGATGAATGCAACTCATTTAAGATCTGAGGCTTGAGTTCTGAAATAGGAGACAATACCAAGTGATCCTTATATTGGAGGATATTATATTTCTAGGTGTAGCTAATGGGTGGGTTAGGGTGCTCCTGAAGTTGATGAATTACCTGTGATATAGTGGGGTGAGTGAACCACTCTTGTCGAACTTCCTCAATATAATTAGGAACTGGTATTGATAACTTAAACAGGGAACCTGCATCCTCATATTTTCTGGACAATGCATTTTCCACTACATTGTCTTTGCATTTTTTATATATGATCTCATAATAATAGCCCAACATTTTGGTCAACCACTTGTTTTGTTCCAGGGAGGATAACCTCTACTCTAGGAAATACTTCTGACTATGCCGATATGTTTTGATTTGAAAACACCATCCCAATAGATATGGTCGCCAAGTGTGTACTGCATGGAGAATGACCATCATTTCCTTTTCATATTTAGATTTTCCCAAATTGTGGCCACTCAAATCCTTGCTAGTGAATGCAAGAGGTCTACCATCTTGTGTGAGAACTGCGCCAATACTAGTGCCTGAAGCATCTAATTAAAAAAAAAATGTTTTGTTGAATTTAGGGGCTGCTAAGACTGGGGCAGTGCATATGGCCTACTTTAACTATGTGAATTCCTACAGTGTTGCATGTGTCCAGTGAAATGCATTCTTTTTTAGGAGGTCTGTCAATGGCTTGAAAATTTTTCCATAATGGTGGACAAAGTTTCGGTAATATCCGGTGAGGCATAAGAAACCCCAAAGGAGCTTCAATATCATGGGTCGTGGCCACTCTTGCATGGCTTAAATCTTTTTTGGGTTCACTTGTAGCCCCTCACATTCCACAATGTGTCCCAAGTATTTGACCTCACTGGCTCCAAACGCATGTTGGAAGATTGGTTGTTGTCATTGATGTCAACCCTAGTCATGGGTTTTGGACATAAAGGACAATGCACATGCATATACAACACCCGTGAATGGATAGTATACATCATGTTGTTTCTGGTGGTATGTGGCACGTCACGTGGATCCTCATGATTGAGGAGAAACGAATTTTTGAAGATGACAAAGTGAATTGAAGAAGGAAGTACATGTAGGCCCTGAAAATAATTAAAGAAAATAATTACAAAATAAGAAAGTGTCAGGTCGGCCCTAATGTTAAAAGGAAGTGACATAAATGGTATAAATAAACATCATTATATATTCATTTGATACAAGTCAAAATTTCAGAGGTGATAAGAAGAAAAGGAGGCCGGATTTCAAGGGAGAATGAAGTCTTTTGGTGATGTGTTCTAAGGTATGTTATTTTCAGGTCATCTTACCATTTTTGCTATAAATGTTTTTCTAGAACGGTTCAGATGATGAAATAACTATGGTATTGAGAAGACATATCAATGTACCTCTGTTAAAAATTTCATCTCTTGATTCGCTATAATTATGGAGATACACTCTATGGAATATAGGGTTTGTGACCAGTTCTGAAACTAGTCAATAAACAGGTGTTCCGGGTAAAATAGTCATAACTTTTTTCATACAGAATCCAAATGTAGTGCAACCACTTCCATTGGAAAGAGTATGGACTTTAGTTTCTTTTGTGTGAGTTTTAGAATCGGATGTTAAATATTGAGCGCGGGGCATGCTATACAAGTTGGGTCTTCTGAACAGACCAGAATTGAATAAAGTCTACAATTCTTTCCATAACCTCTTTTTGGGGAGGATTCAAGGAGTGAAAATTGGAGGAGTTTCAGAGAATACATTGAGTAATATTATCTATAGGATTAGAGTACTCCAAGAATTGAGGAATTGTAGAAATTGAAGAAGTCTCAGGAAGCATTACCAGGTTCTATGTGATGATTGGTTGATGGTGATGATTTAATGTAAAGTTTTATTATCTCTCATATATTCTTGGGTGGAAGGAAGGGAAAAGGATGGAGAGTTCAAATATCTCTTGATATTGGAGGATTGTATCTTCCTCTTGGAGGTTTATCCCTCCCTTTACATTTGGAAGCTATAGCTACCTTTGGAAGTCATTACTTCCCTTGAACAAAAATTATTGATTATTTCTCATATATTGTGCATGGTGTATTGTGGTGTATTGGTGTAACTCTTATACTATTTATTATTTCTCATTGGATATAATTGAATGGTTTAAGTATAAGTTGAAAAAGGTTTTTAAATTGTACTTGATACTGATTCAGTCCCCTCTCAGTATAAACAATTGGTATCAGAGCCGATTACCTTCAGTATAATTTAACCACTGGAATGAAGATCCTATGCAAAAATGGAAGGAAACATTCCAAATGGGATTCCACCATTTGATGGAAGCAATTTTGGATACTGGAAAAATAGAATGGAAACTTACTTGAAAGCTCTTGGGGCAGATGTTTGGATCTCAGTTGCTTTAGGTAACAATGCTTTGAATAAACCAAAGACTGCAGCTCAGAAGGAAGCAAAAATGAACAACAAACTGGCAATAGATAACCATCCTGGATGGATTGATAGATTCAGTGAAATCCAAGGTGGGATCATGTGCATTCGAAAAATATCTTTGGGACAAGCTACAAGAACTTTATGCAAGGGAAGAAGCAAAATAAGAAGAAGAAGTTAAAGAAGATTACAACATCTCAGATTTCAAAGAAGAAAATAGAGGTCAGTTCTTTTGCTTTAAATGTGAAGGAGTAGGTCACGTTGAATTTGAATGTCCTCATCCAAGGATTGAAAGAAATGACACTGAAGACGAAAAGTCCAATGAAGAAAAAGAAAACCATAAAGAAAAAATTATTCAACAAGAAGATGAGAATCTTAAAAAATTAAAGCATGTTGATATTGAAAATAGCAAGCTCAAAGACACGTAAAGAAAACTAAGAAGTGAATTGGTTAGTTGTGAAAAGATAGTTGTAAGCTTAAAGAAACAATTAGAAGACTTTCAGAAACTAAGAGAAGAAACCATTTCCTTGAAAACTCTACTCGAAGAAGCAAGAAGAATAGCAAAAGTAAAGAAGGTCCAAATGATAAAGAAAGAAGAAGATTGTGAGAAACTTGAACAAGAAGTTGTCTCATTGAGGAAGAGCTTAAGAAACTCTCAAGTGCCAAAAGAATTAACACATCTTGGATGCATGGGTGAAACTTCATACAAAGAAGATTCAAATACCAACAAGAAGGTTGAAGAAAGAGCTACACAGACAGTTGATGAGAAGTGGACCAGGATACCAGAAAGAAGGAATGATTACAAAAGAGATGGATATCCAAGAAGACCTCCTACCTTCAGGAATCAAAGAAGCTTCAATCAGTATGAAGGAAACTACAGAAGAATAGATCATGAACCCAGATGGACTACATCACAAAGAAGCCCACTTACTCCAATGTATCAAAATTTCTTTCTTGGTCATTGTTATACTTGCAAAAATTTTGGACATAAGGCAATTAATTGCAGAATCAATGAAAAGAACAAATACGCAAGAAACATGAATGGTGTAAATAGAAGATATGGAAATAACCGTGGATTTGTCAATGGAAGTTATAATTCATTTTACCCATTGATGGACAAAAATATTGTATGCTACAAATGCAATTATCTTGGTCACAAAGCGCGCGATTGCAGATATATGAATCAAGATGTCCCTATGACAACCACAGTATGGAGAAGGAAAGAGATTCCAAACAATGAATATTTTCGAATAGCATTAACCGCTGAAGAATGTAAAGAAGAAGGTGAATGGTACATAGACAGTGGATGTTATTCACACATGACCGGGGATCAAGAAAAATTCATCAGCTTGAAGAGAAAGGGTGGCAATGTTGCATTTGGAGATGACTCATCTACCAAAATACTTGGAGAAGGTGTAGTAGAGCTTGGAAGAAAAAATGTAAAAGCAAAGAATGTTCTATTGGTTGAAGACTTGAATCATAATCTACTCAGTGTTAGTAAAATGTGTGATC